>BGNK01001178.1:445-38526 GCA_003297005.1 Symbiodinium sp. clade A Y106 | reverse complement strand
GACGGGCAGAAATACTGGAGTGGGATTGAGATTTAAGCGGAGTAGCTTGGAACTGGCACTTGGTGGCCTGGGTAGTGGATGGATGGCAGGAATGGCCCTGCTGCTTGGAGCTTCGAGCATCACGCATGGTAGCTTCTTCCCGTGTTGGGCACTTGCGAAATTACAGTCTGTCCGTGATGCTCAGGATTGGGAATGTGAGAAGTGTGGCTGCAACAATTTTGCTCGCAGAGATGAGTGCTTCAAGTGCGGCGCAAAGAAGCCATCCTGATGAGCTAAGTCTCAACTTTGTCCAACGACGCCGCAGGCGGGTATGCAACGGAAGTTCTCGAAACGGAGGTCTGGTACATGTAGACACTCAACAAAATCTGAGGTGCTGGGGCAAGTACGAATGTAGTACTGCATTTACAGTATCGAACCCTTGGCTTTGGCTCTTTGGCTGTGGTGCATACCCACATGGCCGAGAGGCCGGTGAAAGCCGATGCAGCATCGGAGGGATGCGCTGCAAGAGGTGTCTTTCGTGCTGCTTGCAGTTCACTAAAAGCTGGGTTGCGTGCTGGGGGAAATGTACGGATGTGTATGGGATTGAGGCTTAGTTAGTTGCTTTGTGATGACTGCTTCTAGGACGTGATGCTTGCGGCATCCTGTGATGCTGCAGAAGTACAAAGCATGCTCGTGCAAATTAGCTCAGGCACCTAGACTTTGCCTTGTCGTGACAGATTACGACGCGGCTTCAAAAAGCTCATTGCGACGACGAAGACGCCTCTCCGATTTTCTAAAGCATGAATCTTGTGTCGGGCTTCGCGAGTGGAGGAGCAAAGGTAAGCTTCCCGAACCCTTGCTGATGTAAACGCGCAAGAATCAGGAGCTTCGTTCTTTGGGCTCTGGCGCTGTCCCTGCTGGGATTTTGGTGGGACCCCAAGATAAGTGCGAGGGCTGCCTCGGACATAAAACTCTTGGCTTGTCTTTGAGACTTGCTGGATGCGCGATGTGTCTATTATCGGATCCACAAGACCATCTTATCCAGTATAGTTAAGAAGGCCTCTGGCCCTGTGTTCTGCCACAGCCTTGGTTTTCATGGAACTGGCTTTGGGTATCTGCACTTCCTTGGCCAGCTTTGGTCCTTCTCATCGCAACTTCTGTGTCCAGAAGCCGCTCCCTTCAGGCCTGTGCTACGTACTGGCAGGTGCTGATTGCGGTCACTAGCTGCGCTGGCCCCAAACCGCCCCAGCCGAGAGTTGAAAACCCAGAAGGCCCGGAGCTGCTCAGGTGGTGGCTTTGCTACAAGAGGCCCAGTCCCAGCCCTTCGCTTCAGGGCAAGGTTAGGTTGCGGGGCGCGAGTTTCAAAGCGCGACTTTATGAATCAGAGCTCTACCGCTCCAAACTCCCAGGTTCCATGACATGCCATGATTAGCCCATGGCCATCTCAGTCCGTGTCCTTACGCACAGAGCAGAAAGTGGTCCCCCCTCAGATCCGACACAAAGAGCCAGGTGCAGGAAGCCTTGACGGCTTTACGCCTTGAGGGGTTGTTCCCTGCTTTCACTGCATCAGGGATTGCCAGGTGAGCATGCCCATGTCGCCGCCCTCGCAGAGAGCCATTCAAGCGAGATTTCTGAGAAAGTGGGAAGGGGAGACAGGATCTGTCTTAGAGCCATGTCGTCCGAGGGTGTCACTGTCACAGGTGCCGAGGAGAGCTCAACTGGAGCCAACCCAAAGCCACCAGAGCCCCGGATTCCCTGTGGCTGGAAGGAGTACCCGGTGTTCGAGTCGTTCGACGACTACGAGCTGGACGAGAACTTGCTGCGTCCGGTTCCCAGCGCCGGGGTAACTGGGGCAGCTGTCGAGTATTCCACTTTTTGCTGGCAGTTTACGGGATGGGGTGCCAGTTAGGCATTTGGAGGACTTGACACTCACTAAACTTTGAAACCCGAAAACCCCACACCCGAAAACCCCGAACTCGAAACCCTACAAGCCCTAAGTCCAATCACCTTCAGGCGGCATTTATTCGTACGGCTTCGAGAAGCCAAGTGCGATTCAGCAGCGCGCGGCCCTCGGCCTACTCTGCTACAAGGCTTTCGAGTCTAGGATTTAGAGCTCAGCGTTTAGGATTTGGGGGGCGTTTTTTTGTGTCCAGGGTTGGGCTTGAAGTGACATGTAGGTATGTAGGTCATGTGGATGTCAGTTCTGGGCCGCCAGTGTTTGATGATGTTTGATGTGTCCTGTGTGAGATTATGTGTTCGATGCCGTGGTGGCGATATTGTAATTATTCAGACCAACTCAGGACTCAATCAACTCTAGTCCTTGTTTCTTGCATGGCGGACCTCAAAGCTCACGAAGGTGGCATCAAGCCTATCCTCGATGGTCGCGACACCATCGGGCAGGCTCAGTGCGCATCTCAGAGCTTGGGAGAGGGCAACTCCTTGGGTCGCCTCAGAGCCCCTAAATTCTGAAATCGTGACCGGACATGTGTACCGTGCTTGGGATCAAGAGCAACGCGCGAAACCTTCGAGCCGTCCCCAAGTGAGGTCTGGAACGGGCAAGACGGCAACCTTTGCCGGGCACCGAGCCTTTGATCCTGGTGCTGAGCTGGGGCCCGGAACAGTCTTTGCAGAAATCACTGCATCCAAACTCTGAGATTGTCTCCATTGACCCATGTGGGCCCTCTCTGTACCAGAAGCTCCAGAGCAACATGGGTTTTCAACATTAAGTGCACCGCCTCAAAAGCAGCCGTTCTTGGCCACAAGTTCGATTGTGCGGACGAGGTCATCGGCTCGCTCCAGCGCATCAATTACGGCGAACGCCACACACAGGACCACCTTCTACACCGTATGAGTTTCAGGTTGATTGCGCCCAGGACGTACTGTAAAATGAAGGGGTACGTTCCCTTAAGTCCTGCTGTCGCATGGGGATGGACAGATGCCTGTTCCAGATTCGAGTACTCCAGCATTGCGCTCCTGCGCCTGTTGCATCAACCTCGTGTTATAAGCCCGTTAGGGAATCCCGAAGAGCAATCTGCTGGTCCTGCAGATTGAAGCTTTCAAGATCAAGCTCACGGCCTTAAGAAATGAGACAAACCTTGTCCTGCATACTTTGTACTAGCTTGCTAGGATCACCTTCGGTAGCTTAGAAGTGTGCCATTGCAGCACTTGGTCGCGTGCAAAAGCCCGCAGGCCTTGATCTTGGCACCCACACGCGAACTGGCCAACCAGCAGCTCTGGCGGCGGTGGGGGAATCGGCAAAGGGGATTTCGAGATTTGGGCTCGGGGGGNTGGGGGGGGGGAACTGCTCCCGTTAAGCAAGCAGCTATTTTGGCTTTCCGATGAGCAGCAAGAAGATGTTGGTTGCTGAAGCACACAAGGTTGGTTGGATTGGGCTTGCATGGGGGCTTAACTTCTTGAACCTCGAATTGCTTCCCATGATAACATAATCGAGTTTTTGTGTGCTTTCGAAAGAAGCGGAAGGTTAGCGTAGGCATCGACTGAGGGGTTCTGAATGGCGTCCGCTACATGTATCTGTATCTCCATACAATAGTCACAGCACAGGCCATGGGGCAAGGATTGGGCTTTGAGCCTATTACCTGGTGTTAAATTTCATGTTGCCAACCCTGTGTGTCCTCCTCGCATGACTTCATAGTCGGCAAGTCTAAGTCAGTTTCTTCATGCCTGTGCTGTTTCCATCGGGCTATCGCTCAAGGACGTTCAAGGTATACCAAGGTCTAAGAGGTGTCGAGGAATGCTTGATACTCGGCGGCCACCTAGTTGTCGCCGTGCATCCTAAACTCTCTGTGGCAAGACTGCACAAGAAGCTGCGCAGCTCTGCTTGGGAATGCACAGTCTGCCGAAGAGTGCAGCATCGCAAGAAGCCAAGGATCTACAAAGTTGCCTTGGCTCTGGGCGACTACTTGAAGGTGTGTGCAGGGGAAGTGGTTGCAGCATTAGGTTTTGAGGTTTGGGGTCTTGCGCCCAGTGATGTGCGTGTGTGTGTGTGTGTGTGCGCGTGTGGGTGGATGCGTAAGATCTGCACTCGGGATCTTTGGAATGAGATCAGGCAGTCGCATAACATTCTGCAGCAGGTTGAAACTTCATGTTTTGCCGGTTTTGATATTGACGCTATGTGGCATTGGGCTTCTTCCGTCTTAGGATGCGCTGGCAGAATAGGTTGAAAGCCGAGAGGCGCCAGCTGTCCATACTGTCATCATCGAAGTGACGAAAGGGATCACAACAGGACAGTGTTTCTTGCAGGCCTCACGATCTATGTTGCAGCGGACTACGACCCGAGAGCATACATGGAGTTCTGCAATTGCCCCAAAAGGAGCAAACCACAGCATCTGCACGCCCCTCTGATTGTTGCCATACCTGCCTGACCTGTTGGGTCATCAAGTCGAGTGCGTCGAGGGAATGCCACTTTTGCATTGCCGGCAAATTGACAGCTTGTCGTTCACGGTTCCACCCAACACTGAAGCTGTGAAGACCGGCTTAGCTTACAGTTCTATGCGGGGGGCTGTCACCTGAAGCCAGGCCGTTTGAAGTTCGGAGGGTTGATGGTAACATAGGCTCTGTCAAGAATTCATGGGCTAGTCAAAAGTGCTCACTCGCTGTGTCATACCCTGAACATATTCACCAATTTCACTATGGTTTTGTATGATACTGAGTCCTGATAGAGTCCTCAAACCCGACAAGACCAAACCCGAACACCTTAAGTCCTGATGAATCAAACCCAAGCTTAGTTGTAGTGGCCATGGTCGAAAACTATTCCGACCTAAGCTTTCTTAAACCTCGGAATCTCCAAACCCGTAAGACCCCTCGCGCCCTGAACCAAAGAAGAAGTTCAATCCCATTTCCGGTTCTACTTCCCTGAAGCCCCATGGCAGGTCAGGGCTCACGCTTGCATTGGAGGCCGGCGAGTCTTGAAATTTCTGTGGACCCTCAAGGCGTTATAATAAGGCTTTCTTGTAGGGCTGTGTACTGGATCGATAGGGTTTCTGTGTAACCCTGCAGTTCTCTGCGAAACAATGGTCAGAGTCGTGATTTGAGCTGCTATGGGTAAGGGAGATTTCAGCTCGAATGTGTGTGTTTTTGTGTGTGTGTGAGAGTAAGTGAGTGAGTGAGTGCGTGGGTGGGTGGGTGGGTGGGTGTGTGTGTGTGTTTTGTGTGTGTGTGTGTTGTGTGTTTTTTGTGTGTGTGTGTGTGTTGTGTGTGTGTGTGTTTTGTGTGTGTGTGTTGTGTGTTTTTTTTTTTTGTGTGTGTGTGTTGTGTGTGTTTTGTGTGTGTGTGTGGGGGGTGTGTGTGTGTGTGTGTTTGTGTGT
This sequence comes from Symbiodinium sp. clade A Y106, assembly GCA_003297005.1. NCBI lineage: Eukaryota > Dinophyceae > Suessiales > Symbiodiniaceae > Symbiodinium > Symbiodinium sp. clade A. The sequence goes on along the minus strand of BGNK01001178.1, from coordinate 33,223 downwards.
GTGTACACCTCTGATAGCAAAGAGTTTCGGATTATGAAGTAGTGCAGGGGGGCAGAGGAGGCCCATAGAGCTCTGCCCAACGAAGCTCTCTATGGTGACCTCAGGATACTGGGACTGATCATCCCAGCGTACCTGCGAGTGTTTCTGCCAGTGGATCTGCANAGAGCTCTGCCCAACGAAGCTCTCTATGGTGACCTCAGGATACTGGGACTGATCATCCCAGCGTACCTGCGAGTGTTTCTGCCAGTGGATCTGCAAGTGAAGTGGCGAGGGGCCAAGCCCAAAACCCCATAAGAACGTAACGTACAGCTAGCTACTCCTCCGAGAGAGAGTGTCCAAGTGTGTGTGGCAATCCTGTCTCTAAGGACTTTGAGTCGTAATCTTGAGATTGTACAATGTTACACTGAGCAATCAAAAGCAGGGGCTGGCAGCCTATTCCGTGATGCCAGCCAACGAAGCTAGCGGAATAGGTGGAAGGAGCTATGGACGCATAGCTCTGTACCTGCAACAAGTTTCACTCGCTCGTTCTGTATTGCATTNGTGATGCCAGCCAACGAAGCTAGCGGAATAGGTGGAAGGAGCTATGGACGCATAGCTCTGTACCTGCAACAAGTTTCACTCGCTCGTTCTGTATTGCATTACAATAACAGTAGAAGCCTTGAGACCCTGAGTTACTTTTTGATGTTCTTTTTAGCTGAGATAGGAAGCATTGCTGTCAGTAAAGAAGTGAAGAGTTCTTCGAGGCTTTTTCTTAATATTTAAATTACTAAGTAGTGTGATATGATCAAAGACAAAGGATAAAAAGATGAAGAGAAAGGATAAAAGAAGCAAATGACAACCGGCAGAGACCGGAGACCTCATGTGTGTCCCGGCTGGTAATTCTGACAAAGGGCCAGTCGTGGAGGATACCGCTGGTGTCCCCTCCAAGCATACCCAACAAGATAGCCGAATTATACCCGACATAAAGTTCGTTACATTCTGGTATCATGCCAGACTTTTTCCAAGTACCCAAAGCTCTTTAAAGGCTCACGCGCTCCCAGGTATACCCCAGCCAATAATCACCCCATTCTGGTATGTCTCGTTGAGGTGTATCAGACTATTACCAAAGCTTACCCAAGCGTCGCAGATCCACATCAAAGAATACCCAAGATCATTTGATTAAATGATTGCCCAAAGCTGATCCAATGTATAGATTCATCTTTGTACAACGCCACACGTGGTATCCCTAAGCTGATCCAATCAGAAGCTGATCCAAACGCCACACAGTGGTGTCCCAAAGCATACCCAAGTCGTCTTCGCCACCCAACAAGCACCCAACGTACGTCGTTTTCAGAATGGAGGNGCTGATCCAATCAGAAGCTGATCCAAACGCCACACAGTGGTGTCCCAAAGCATACCCAAGTCGTCTTCGCCACCCAACAAGCACCCAACGTACGTCGTTTTCAGAATGGAGGATGATCATATAGGCAGTGGTAGCATGATTTTCATCATCATTCTGGTTGTTCACAATAACTTACGTCGTTACAACGTTCTTCGCGTGCCGTTCCATTGATATCATCCGACCTGTAGCATTCGTGCTCAAGACGACGACAGGCAAAGAAGGATAACGTCTCAGAGTTACATTTCAGATGTTGACACTTCTGTTTGCATCCTTTATACTTTACTTTTACAAACTTGTTGCATATTGTATTTTATTGTACTTGCCATGCCGTCGGTGCAAATCAACGTATATCGTCCAAATTCGACTTCAAGAAGTAGATCTACTGGCAGAAGACGGAGTAGATCAAATCGAAGGGCAAGGAGTAGATCCGTTCCGAGAAGAAGGGAACGAGATACTACTAGAAGATCACGTTCTAGACGTCGACATCGGCATCGACGTAGTGATGATCCTCCTCGTGGTTGGATTGGTACGCAAGAACCCCCTTCCATTTGGAGGGGAGCAAGTATGATGCACTCTGTTGCTAGAGAACGCCCTTCCTGCAATGATGGTCATTCTGAGTCATTATAATTCTTTTCTGTTTTGAGGTTTTTGATGTTTCGGAGGGTTTGGTTTTTTGAAGTGTTTTGACTTCTGATGGTTTACATAAAGGACAGAATGCAACTACAACATCAGCGCCGCCTACCTTGCCTCCACATCCGCCATCTTTTATTCCGCAGTTTCCGCCACTAGCACCAACCAATGCAGTTGCAGTACCTCCTGGATCTTTTGCACCAATTATTGGCACTATGAACGTATCTAGCCCTGTGGATGGAATTGGTTACGACAGACGTATGCTTCTTAGCAAGCGCTATTTTTCTGGACCTGTTCCTGCAGTTGGCAAAGCGGAAGATATTCAGTATGAGTTGCAAGAGTCTGAAACAGTTCAGATCCCAACGCCTGCTCCGCTTATGGGTACATTGCCATTAACGTTGCTCAATCCTGCACTTTGGAAACCTTATCAACTTGCTGAGCTCAATACTTATGAGAAAAGACGAACTTTTATTGAGCCACTTTTGGATAGGGCCTTGAAGATTCCTGAGGATCAATTGCAAGGTTTTTGCAAAGAGTTGATTTCTTTAAAAGCAAAGCATTCTCCAATGTTTCCTATGGAGGTCAAGACATTGCTGATCATTGCTTTGGCAATGATGGCCAATGATCTTCAGACTTCAGATGTTATTGAAGATGCTGCAAGCTGGCAAATAGATGGGGTCAACATTTGGTTGTTTCGTCTGAAAGGAATGCCAGGCCCTACCTTTTCTGATATTCCTCGAGATTCCACCTCGTATTATCATTGGTACCATGCTGGTGGTTTGGAGACAGTTTTTGGAGCATTGGCAACTGGAACGATGCTTCCTTGTTGTTCTGATGGTCTTCAGTTACCGCCGATGATTCCATTGCCGGGTTTCTTTGCAAGAGTTCGAAGAGAAGATTCACAGATTACTCAAGAGCAACTTTTGCAAGATTGTCGAGATATGCATTCCCATGGCAAGAACGCCCATGGCATTCATTTTTCTGGAGCTATTTTAGGTAATCACATCAAGTTACCTCGAGCTTCTACCTGGCTAGAGTCTAGCGGCTAGAGCAGTTTACGTGCTTCAAAGCTGGGCTAGTCAAAAGCAAGAGCACTGACAAACGTTGGTGCGTTAGGGCGGATCTTGGAAAGATTCAGTTTCACCGCTGATGCAGAACAGGATTATTGGTGTAAAAGTTGAGGTTGCTTGCTTCTGAAGGTTCAATGGTTCTGTCTGCTTGGCAGCTTTTCGGTCTTTGTTGTGATGTTTATGGTTCAAAGAATAACTGGTAGCTGCAATGGCCAAGAAGAAGATCCGTAAGAAGAAGACCAAACATCAAACCTCAAGGCATCGATCAAAGCATCAACCTATCAAGAAAAAGAAGAAGTCTTCGAAGAAAGAAGAAGAGATTCTACTCCTTCTTCAACTTCATCAAGCTCATCCGACTCGTCTTCATCTTCTTCTTCAACCGCAACTTCCTCTACTACCTCCAAGAAAAGATCACCTGAGCCAGTAAAAAAGCAGCTAGTTTATCCATCTTGGAGCTCCAAGAGCCCTGTATGTGCTGGTGAAACATATCAGGATCCCAAGGATGGAACCATTATTCGTGTAGTGCGCGTACGCACNAAAAGCAGCTAGTTTATCCATCTTGGAGCTCCAAGAGCCCTGTATGTGCTGGTGAAACATATCAGGATCCCAAGGATGGAACCATTATTCGTGTAGTGCGCGTACGCACTAGATCTCGATTCATGGATGCAGTTGACTCTGCAAAACAGCAGTGGTCCAAGAAATCATTTTGTTGTCGTGACTCTTCATGTCGTATTTGCGCTGATTATTGTCGTACCTCTAGGGCTAATCTGTGTTTGTCTGTAATTGGCAGTACGCGCAAAAACGACAAGCCCAATGGACTCCTATTCAAGAAAATTGTTAACGACATTCTTCGCAAGCATTGAGGAGGCAGCTAAAAAAGTGTGTGCAGGTTTATTGTTCATTCTGACAACGTATACTTCCTTCATTGTTTCCACTCTGAAGCAATTCAGTTTCGAGACTGTGTTGATTTCGTTGATATTCGCCCCAACCTCATCCCATCATGTCGCGCTGGTGGAAGAAGTCCGACTACCAGAAGTTCGATTACAAAGAGTCATGGAGTTCCGATGACAAGGATAAGAATCATCCTTGGAGCAACAACGACAACTACAAGTACGAGTGACAATCGCAAGTCGTCTTGGAAGGGTTGGCATCAAGAAGATTCTGAAGCAGAAGAATTGAGAAGCCCTCAAGGCAAACGTAAGCAGGAGCTTAGTCTTCCTGCAGATTTCAAGCCTGATGCCCAGTGCATTGACAGTAGAGAACTTTACGGCAGAAAGTTCTTTAAGCAGGTTCAGCTTACCAATTGGTCCCAAAAGCATGGACTTGCTGGAAGAGAGATTTCGGATTTGAAGCTTCATGAGTTGGCATATGGGGGTTGGAATAATTTCTACCTCCGCCATCTTTCGACGGGAGCTTTTACGACTCTTGTGTTCTGTCGTAAAATCAATGAGTCAATGTTAGCTACGGGTCTCTTGGCTGCAATTCGTGATTCCAAACGTCGTTGGGATATTGACAGTTTGGCCAGGGAATGCGGCAAACGCCATCCTGACTGCATTCCAGTATCTGTTGCTGCATCTTCAAAAGGTGAAGAAACTAGCAGTGAGATGCAAACTCTCATCAACTTTCTGATCAAGCAGCTTGAGCCTTTAGCAAATGAGGATAAAGATGAACATATTCGAGTGCTAGAGGCCAAGTTGGCTGAAAAGGGAAAGCCAGCATCTTCCAGTGGGTTGCCTGTTGTAGAGTCACCAAGCATGGCGCAGCCCGTAAAACGTCGTCGGATTGCTATCAAGAGTGATCTTACAAAGCATCTTTTCGATATGAGCATTGGCGTCACTGAACGCCCATTGGCATTTGAGGCCCCCTCCAGTCATACAGCTGCCAACATTAAGAAGTGGTGGTCATCTCTCAAGGTGAAGAACACGGAGGGTTTACAGTCAGTACAAAGCCGCGCAGATACAACTCTTGCGGGCTTAAGCATTGAGGAACGTTCCGGTCTTCGAGACAGGGCCTGTTCTTTGGGCCTGCCAGTATCAGTGGCAATGAAGCTCAAAGATTTGGAATGTTTAAGGGTCGTTCTTTCTGCTCTTTACATGCTGGATCACTGATGCCCAACAATCAATGCTCCCTTTGAGCTAGCTGATGTTCAATCATATGTTTGGTCCTTGGATCGGTGCTCTTATGGCTATCGTTCAAGCTAGTTATTTGCATCAGGAGTCTTCGTCTTCCTTGCAGAGCAATGGTGGCGTATCTATTCGTCTTTTTGTTGTTTCATAACCATGGATATCATTGACATGTAAAATCTTGGAAGCGAAGGTTAGAACATCTTGCTCAAGCAACTCTTCAGAGTTTTTTCAAGTATGATGCAACGACAGTTTGAAGTGTATGCACTGCTACATGTCAGTGCAGAGGCTACCGGAAGAAACCAATGGTTACAAAACAGGACGTTCTACGCGGGCAGTGCAACAACTGGTACACATGCCAGACAAGATGCTCGTTGGAGGAAGTATCGATGTTTAGAACAAGGACAATTTGTCAATGTGGAGCTGGTTATGCATTATCTTCATTCTCGAGATCTTTTACATGAAGTTGCAATCATTCCTTTGTTAACGTGGTTAATGCAACTGACACAAGGTCGAAGGAACTTTCGATTATTCAACATTGGCGACCAATGTACAATGTACAATCATCCTTGGATCAATTGTCTTCACCCAACATCCACGTTCCGTACCACCAAGCTTACAATTACAGCGTTGAGCTATACTTCCAAGTCTTCACGATTATGGAAGAAGGTACGAAGAAGACTACAAACCACTGGTATGCTACGGTTTTATTTACATTCAGGTGTTTCACCTTACATGGGTTGGGATCTTCTTATGATGCTAGCAACTGGAGGACAATTAGCCTTTGATGCTTCCCGAAGATTACGATCATCAGAATTTTCTCACTTACATGTGTTTGCTTATCATCGTTTGGCAAATCATCTTGAGGACCCTCCTCGTACTCGAGTGAAGGCTTTGCTTAAGCAGGTTCTTCAGTTCAGAGGACTTGCTTTACCTTGTCAACGCAAGCCGTTGGGTATTCAGATGCTGGTACACACTGGTTTTAAAACCGCAGTTAAGACGTTCTTGCGCCAGCAAATGGTGGGGTCTAAGTCATTCTTGGTTCCTTTTCATTTACCATCCACTCAAGTTGTGGCAGCGAAAGCTATGTCCATTAAGGACATCCTTTACAATCATTTAAAGCTACAGAAATCTTGGTCCTGGACAATACCCCCGATGTGTCCCTGTTCGAACTTCTGTGCACAGCACCCTGAGCTACAAAAGGCCCATGGTCATATTGCTTCACCAGCAAGACTGTTGAACATATCTACAAGACTACGTGAAGTTCTTCGACATTCTGCTTCAACTGAGGTTTCACCTTCTTTTCGACAGTATCTTGACAATACTTCCACAAAGATTCAGCAATGGATGCACAATGGTCTCAACAACTTCAAGGTGGAGGATTGGCAACAGTTTATTGGTGAACCATGGCAGTTTCATGTTTCGGCGGCCTGGGTTACTGTGAAGTCAAAAGATCTTAAGCTTCTTCGTTCTTTGCTGCAAGACTTTCTTGTTCATGGTCGTGACCATGCTATCAATGAGATCTTCATTTTTTGCCCGTACATGTACTGGAAAGTACTTCGTACCACATTTGGCGATCAACAAGTCTATCGGTCCATTTCTTTATCACCGTCACAAACGCAGCAATACCTGTTTCAGCAATCCAAGCAAAGATGGTTGAAGCGGTATCCTGGGGGTAGCCCCACACGAACATCGTCTTTGCCAGTGGCACACACCCTATTAAAACAGAAGAAGCAATTTCAAAGTTGCGCGCCCGATCATCAGTTATAAGTTCTTCTTATTTGCCAAGCTTTTTCGAGCAGCTGCAATTGTCTTAGACCTTATCTCCCGTGAAACCCTTCCGCTCAGCTTTGGACTGCAGACTTTTCCTGCAATGATGAACGACATTATAAGGTTCTTTCAGAATGTTGCCGACGATTGTGAGCTTGTATGTTTTAACCAAGATTTGGTGGGTTTCTTTACGAGTATTCCAGTTCCCCGCATTGTTGCCGCGGTCGATTGGATGTTACAACAGTTCATGCTGAAGTATGACACCGATCCTGCAAAGTACACATTCAGTGTTTCTCTACGCGAGAAAGACAGCAAGCTTAGAGTATGGAAAGGCAAGTCTAGATCTGCTGGTACCCGCATGTATCAGATTTGGTTTCAGGACATCTTGCCTATCGTACGAATTGCTTGCGACTCCAGCTACTTTACGGTACTTGGACGAGTCTTTGCACAACAACGAGGGGCAGCAATTGGGAACCAGATTTCCCCAGTACTGGCCAGCATTAGCGTGGCGCACCTTGCATACGCCATTGAGATGATTATGACCAAAGATCGTTGGAGATTCCGGCTGCCGTCTTCTTTGCATTCTGGTTTTCGAAGTACATCGTTATTTCAGTCACGAGCGGCGAACATTCGGAAGTACGTTTGGCCTTTAAGTCGACGGAATTTTCAGTTGGTTCAGTTGGAGAGCATTTTTCGTAGTATTTATGGGCCTTGACAAGCTTTTAGGAAGTGAACAATCGTCTCACCCACTCAGCCGCTTTGGTCGCAGCTTAGTCTTTGTTTTTGCTAGCATGAGTGGTAATTTCAACTCAGCAATGGAACCACTTTTGGCCCTAGATCGCTGGATTCGTTATACACAAAGTGAACTTCAATCTCTTCGGGCCGACACCATCCAGCAAAAGGAAAAGGAGAAGTCCATACGTCGCATTCAGCAGATGCAGCTGGATTCCATTCAGAATCAAGTTCGTGATCTTTCTCAACAAACTGCTGAGCTTACTGAGGCAATTACTGAACTGTTCAATCATGTTAAAGACATTCGAGGATCTCTTGCGCGTATCTTACATGACTTCAATCGTCATTTTGATTCTTTACCTGGTAATTCTTTGGCCCCCACACAATACATTCCAAGCCAAGGGACCTCGCAGTTAGGATAGATCCGTTTCACAAAGGATGCAGTTTCAGGGTTTGGCGCCAACAAGAGTTGCGTTTGCGGTGATATTCTGCAGTCTTAGAACTTTGCATGATCTCTGAGCTTTCTGTAACCTCTGCTGCTTTCAGTAACTTCTGCAGCTGTTTCCGTCTTCTTTCAGCTTAAGAACTTCGATATGGACAGTCTACGTGAACGTAGCAGATCCCCTGTTAACTCGAAGTTATGGCGCTGGTGTTGGAAAACACCTGATTCTGGCAAAAGTTGGTACTGGGAATGGTTTCCAGTCACGTACAGCTGGATTCACAAGAAAGCGACAATCTCCAATTCTGAGAACTTGTCTTCAACTCCGGCAACTACGAACCACGATGCCTCGCCAACATGCAGTGAAGCTTCGCCATCTAGAAAGCGCAAGCGTAGCCGCACTCCCTGAAGGAAGTCAAACGGCTAATTCAACTTTTTGCTAAGCTTTCACCTGCTTAGCCTGCAACTTTCAGAGCCTGTCGTTATCTACGACGCAAGTTTGCAAGTCCATAGTGAGATTTTGTCTCACATCAACAGATTCAACAATGTCGAAGACAAAGAATTCAGGCAGGGTTCAATGATTCAGATGATTGCTGACTTCAGGTTTTATCAGCTTGCACAATCTTTTTGTTACTAGCTGCGAAAATTCGCAAGGGTTCTTGAGCTTTTCTGGCTCAAAGTAAAATTCTGATTAACATTTCCCAGCTCTCTCCACGAGACAGCATTGACATTGCGAAATATATGCTGAGTATGCAGATCTGGGAGCAGTTCGGAAGGTTTCCCCAACTTTCTACTTATCATCTACGTCAAGGAGGAGAACATCTGCGTTTCGCAGATTCAGTCATGAGCGCTGCAACATTGGTACCTGTAGTTTTCGTCCGCTCTACCTAATCAAAATGGACAGCGTCACCTCAGTTCTTTGGACTTCAGGTTCGGTTTCTTCGGTGTTTCTGCTTGAGTTCTTTGACTGGATTTGGGAACCTTCTGGTTTTCACCACCTTCCACCCTTTTCAACCCTTTAAAACCGTCATTAATCCTCGATAATTTTTAACTTGTCTAATCGTTCTGTTGATAACCGGCTTGACCGGGATTGTGTGTGTGTGTGGCAATCCTGTCTCCAAGGACTTTGAGTCGTACTTTCTTATCTTGAGAACTGTACAATGTTACACTGAGCAATCAAAAGCAGGGGGCTGGCAGCCTATTCCGTGATGCCAGCCAACGAAGCTAGCGGAATAGGTGGAAGGAGCTATGGACGCATAGCTCTGTACCTGCAACAAGTTTCACTCGCTCGTTCTGTATTGCATTNGTGATGCCAGCCAACGAAGCTAGCGGAATAGGTGGAAGGAGCTATGGACGCATAGCTCTGTACCTGCAACAAGTTTCACTCGCTCGTTCTGTATTGCATTACAATAACAGTAGAAGCCTGGAGACCCTGAGTTACTTTTTGATGTTCTTTTTAGTTGAGATAGGAAGCATTGCTGTCAGTAAAGAAGTGAAGAGTTCTTCGAGGCTTTTTCTTAATATTTAAATTACTAAGAAGTGTGATATGATCAAAGACAAAGGATAAAAAGATGAAGAGAAAGGATAAAAGAAGCAAATGACAACCGGCAGAGACCGGAGACCTCAGGTGTGTGTGTGTGGGTGTGTGTGGGTGTTTGTGCGTGTGTGTGTGTGTGTTTGTTTGTGTTTGTGTGTGTGTGTGTGTTTGTGTGTGTTTGTGGTTGTGTGTGTTTGTGTGTGTGTGTTTGCGTGTGTGTGTGTGTGTGTTTGTGTGTGTGTTGGGGTAGTTCGCGGATGTGCATTGGAAAGTAGAAGTAAACACGTACGTCGTCACGTAAGTCATCACATAGGCAGTCGAGTAAGTTCTTCCTGCGAGTTCCTCCTGAGGTGACTTGTGGAGCGTCTGTGCAGAGCCACTCCACGTCAGGCCCAACTTTGTATGGCCGCACGGTCTCGAGCGTTTCACCTGGCAGGTCGCTGGCGTGAAAGCAAAATGCTGCTGAACTCCTTCCTGAGCGGTCGGAGCTCCAGCCAGGCCCAGCCCGGGCAACTGGGCAGTGCTGGCGAGTGCTGGCGTTGTTACGCTTCGACGTCGCTTTCAGGCATGGTGTTCCGCGAGGGGCTCTGGTAGCCACATGCGCATGTGGGTTTCGGGCGCGCTTGTGGCCACCAATTCCTGCGCGGTACTGTTAATTAAGGTTGTTCAAGTCCCGGGCATTCCATGGCAGGCTCAGCAGATGAAACACAGCCGTACGAACGCATGTTTTTTGGGAGTTCAGGCAGCCCTGGATATCCTCTGCAAAGTGCGCGAAGACAGACTTCAAGAGGACGCAAGCCCGACGGACGAAAGATGCGCTGCGGGCACAGCCAAGTCTACCTCGCCCAGGCCACTCTCCTTGCCACGGTGGCCGTCGCTGGACTCAGGCAGACAGCATGATGCGCGGGCGACGTGGAGCCACTGAGGCAGCCTGCGACGCGGCCCACCAGCCGAGAGGACTTCGGCAGATCGGACCATGCATGCATTCTTCTCCGAGCTTTGGCAAGTCAGGAAACCTACAGCCTTTACTGGCCGATGTGGCCATGACAGCACTGCCAGGTGCTCGCGTTGACGGCAAGTCTATCTCCAAGCGAACTTGGAAGCGGCTGGTACAACAACAGCTGCATACCCTTCGCTGAGGTCCGCCTTGTCTTTGACCCTGCGGCGTGATTGGAAAAAGATCGGCATGCTTTCCAATTTCCGTACTGAAGTTCCGCAGCCAAGCAATCACCTGTCACCTTGACACACCTGGCTTAATTTGACGAAGTTGCGGAACCATTTTGCAGGGAGCAAACGCAAAGCGTGCCTCCTGTCCACGGCTTTGCTCCTCGCACATCTGTGCGGCTAAGACAGCTCGCACTTCGAAGCACAAAGCTCGTGTGTGTTCAAGGTCCGAATACCCCGATCCCCAAGACGGGCAAGTATGTGAAACCGCACCTGAAAGAGGCCACGGGCCCAATGTAAAAACAGCCAGGTTGCATCTGAGATCAGTTCCGTGAACCGAGACAGGTTTACAAGTTCTTCCGTGATGAGTGGGTGAGAGCCCGAGGGATTTTCTGTCTGTAGGAGAGGCGAGGGCTTGCTAAGTGAGGTCAACTGCAATGTCTTCCGGTCCCCTGGGCCGATGCAGAACGCTCCCTACACTCGTCAGAGCTTAGGGAGCAGAGCAGCCGAGCAGCCTGCTGAGCCTGCCGGCGCAGCCACAGGTTGGATTCCTCCGGGGATGTGGGCCCACTGTTCCACACTCGGAGCATGCAACAATGCCTTCGTCACCCGGAAATCCCCGAACTAACCGAGATCTGAGAGACCCATCACACTACTCGCGGACTACTTCAGCATTTGCCTCGGCAGACCTGGGACACTTCAGGGGTCAGTATCCGTCAGTCAATTTCAAAGGTGTGGATGAGCTGAAGCAGATTGTGCAGCCGAGAGCCCAGCCTGCCCCGCTGGTGATGTGCAAAGAGCCGTTGGCCCCGAACTCAGTGAAAATCGATGCTGCGTCTAAACAGAGGAGTATTATAGAGAGGCTTCACATGACACCGCGACACAAGGTCGTTCGGGATGTTCGCCTCCGAGAGAACTTGAGTCTACTGGAGCAGCGAGCTTAGGAAAAGACAGGGCGCTTCGCTTCAGCTATCTTCTGAAATCGGCGCCTGACCCGCCAACTGCCTGCCCTCCCTACTCTTCTTTGCCCATCTGGGGATGACGTGCTTTGGTGAGAAAGGGTTGCATCCAACTGGGACCGGTCACCAACATGAGACTTTGTCCTTCCTTGAAGTGACGCCAGACGAACTTGGGATTTTTTGCAGATCAATGCAAAGCCTGTTTGCCTCCTGCACTTGCTGAATCGTCTGTTAAACCCGATCAATAGATCCCGGACCGCCGGATACGAGCCACCTAAGCCGGATCGCACACGTGAATATTGTCTAGCATCGTGCTGCCCGAACGAAATCCAAAGCACAGACGAAGAAGTTGCAGCAGAGAATGGGATGTTTCTGAAGCAGTCAAGCCTGATTTCGAGGCAGGAGAGGCTGAACTACGAGCCAGCTTTACCAGGCGTCAGTTACGAAAAACAGCCCGCAACAACAGTGAGAAAGACCCCTACGAGGCTACTTGCGTGACCGGGTCACATGGCAGGCCGCAGGGTCTTGCCGTGCAGCTGCGTGTTTAAGGTATTGGCTTAAGGTATCGTAAGGACGGTGCTCAGGAGGATGAGCTGGCACCGCACTCCTGCGACAACATTGAGGCCAATGTTGTTCTACTTGCTTTCCAGCCTGTGGCGTCGGGTGGTGTAATGTAGGAGCTGGTCCAATCCTTTCCCCTCATCCATTCCCATGTGCAGAAGCCTGAGCAGTACGGGCGGTAAACTAATGATGCACACCAGGCATGGGAAGCGGCAGCGTGTACTGTAAGTTATGGTCTCGAGGAGGCATGATGTGCTCAGCCTGAGGTGCGCCATCCGGCTGGTACCGCCTATTGCAGCAGAGGGAGATGAGGTGATTGGAAACAGAACAGGCAGAACGAGAATTCAGCCTGGAGCTTGGCAGGTTGAAACATTAATTTCAGAGCGATCACCAACTTCGACAATGAGGCAGACTGCAGCGTTAAGATCTCAGCTTCGACCAAGGTGTCATGATGAACGAATGCGATTCGGTTCAGCTCGGTCGACATCTGCGGTGTGACATGGTTTGGCCCAGGCCATCGGACTGCGGGAAGCCCATGACTGTCGGCATCGTCTTCGCAAGCAGTCAGGCCGTTGGATGCCGTTGGCTGCCTGGGTGCGTGATAGTGTGGAACTGTGGAACAGAACAGTCTCAGTCCTCATCAGCCCTCTTTCCCACTCCGTCGACACCTTGGGGCCTTGGGGGTTGAGTCGTCAACGGGGGCACACGCGATTTCAAGCAAGCCGTCCAGATCAGATGTGACGGTGCAGGTGCCCGGCTATCATCCAGTGATTGCAGGGCTCTTCGATTATTTGTCCAGAGCTTAATGCTGCACTGGAGCATACTGTTACTTGCTTACGTTGAGGCATGTGGGTTTCTGCTGCAGGGATGGCCTTCCTGGGCCAGCCAAGCTCATCGGCTTCTTTTGCGGGTCCTCGCCTCAGCGGCTTTCGCGACTCGACCTTCGGCGACTTCCGGATTTTAGGTACGAGGGCCTCCTGAAGGACCTCTGGGCCATCTCCTCGGGCGAGCGGCGAGCGCGAAAGGCGGAGCCATGGCTCCTTCAACCGAGGCACCGATCACGAAGGACATGGTCGACCAATTCCGGAACTTGGGGGGTCAGGAGGGCGGCTGCAGAGCTTGCTTCCTCCTGCAGTGAGAGATGTGGTAATGTGTCCTGGGCGCATGTCAGCTTGGCAGCAAACACATGGGTGTAGACAACGGTTGAAGTATGCCTCCGACAAAATGTCTGCCAGTGGTAATCATGGCCTTCATGCACAATCTGCCCTGCAAGCTGCATCCTTTGACTTATGCGGGTACAGTAGACTCAACCGCTTCTGAGTCGGGAAGCGCAGAAGGCACAGGTAGTGCATGTTGGGAGGTAGTGGGTAGCTGGGCAGCCGCGCATGCCCTGAGCATGCCCATGCTTCCGTGTTCGACCTGGCCTGACCGTGGCCGGGCCTAGCTGCTCCGTGACCGCCTGACGGTTTTCTATGGCCTTTGGGACCTTCAACAAAGGCTTCAGCAAAGGCCGGAAATGTGTAGCGGGCAGCAAGTTGCGCCCCACTTCACAGCCTGGCAGGTGGCTTCGGCAAAAGCAGCGGAGGTGGTGGCTTTTGTGAGGAGGCTTCACGGCTTCACTGCAGTGCCCAGGTCGTCCACATAGCAAACTCTCGAAGCTTTTTCCAAGGACCGCAGCCGAGACTGGCAATGTCCCAACAACTCCTGCAACACGGCCTTCCAGGGCTTGCAGATGCTTCCAGCAGTTCCAGACCTCGGCAACTCCGCTGTGATAAGGCAGAGAGCGGAACTTCGTCAAGCGACCGGCGTGTTTCAAGTGCGGAACCCCAAGGCAGGGCATTGCGGTATTGCGGCATTCCCGTCCTTGCCCTGCATTCTTCCGGCTTATGCCAGGCCGGCTGAGGATGCGCGAAGAGCTGCTCAGCCCCCACCAACAAATGGCACCACGCTTCATGGCATGGCCTCTCGACCAGAACTTACTGGACCAAGCCAAGGGGAACCGCCACCTGAAATTTCGAGGTCAAAAGCTACAACAAGAAAGGGTGCCTACCTCTGCTTCCTGGTAACAATCAAGTACAACAGAAGTTGTGAGCACCAGGTTCGGCTTCATCATGTGCACTGGCAACTCTGATATTCAGGTCCGTCTCGCTTCAACAGACGGATTCAATTTGGCCTTGCACTTGACGAGGATCTGTACTTTACCCGAGAGAACGTCAGCTCCAGGTTACTGTAGCCTGGCCTAAATGGTCCGCGAGCGAGAAACCTGAACACTTTTCAGCTTTTTCTGGATTGAGGCATCCCGACATGCCTGGAGAAAGGGTGACCTTCGAGATCGGCTACGAGGGTCGCCGAATGGTTGCCAGGACCATGACATGGTTGCAGTTGGAAGCAGAGCCTGAAAGGAAGGCAGTGTGCGTGAGGAACGTTCGGCCGTTCGGAGAGGACAAACACACCCAAGCGGTCCGAGCCCCCGGGTTGAGTGTGACAATTTCAACTTGATCTGAAATAGCCGACCCCTCCCGATTGAGCCTGACCCCTTTGATTTCTTGTTCTTGACCTTGGCAGTTTGGTGTGCCCAGAACCTGCATTTTGTATTTCAGGCGATGATGGCTAACAGCCACAGAGCAAGATATGAAAGAGGGTACGACGAAGAGGCCAGCGATGAGGCATTGTCGGAGCTTCAGTTGTCCCTTGTCGACTAGTGGAAGCTGAAAGGACACAAGCCGAGATTGGTATGCTGCTCAATTGTTTGCATTTTATCCAGTCAGTTTGCGTTTGCTTCGGAAAGCCCCTTGGTGCATTTTTTGTCGCCAAGCTGTGGCTTTGAGGAACTGTCCGTCCTGCAACGAGAGAAACTTCTTGAAGCGCAATGTGTGCTTCAAGTGCCAAACACCGAAGCCGATAGTGGAAGGCACTGCATGCTGTTCATAGAAGATGCTGTGTACAAGCTTCATCTCTGTCTTGCGAGCTCTCTGCACATGTCGGCATCAGCAGAGCCAATACCCTGCCAAAGATCCTCCGGGTGGCCCAGCTGCTGCTGCTGCAGCTGTGCCTCCTCGACGCACGTCCCACCCTGAGAGCTTTCGTAAGAGTTGCACCAGAACCTGCTGCTAGTGATCGGGAATGTGATCGGGAGCATACCTACATTCACCCGGCCTCCCACCAGCTGACACGTCAGTTGACCTTACCCGTTTTCGGACATGTGTGAGACTTTGGCATGGTACCTAAGTTACTCCAGTCGTGATTCGAAACCGTGCGGCTCAGGCTGTCCCCGCATGCTGGAGCTCGTGCCATCAGAGAGGCAAAAGCTGGGCATGCTGGGCTGACCTGCGATTTGCCGCCTAAGCACCTATGCAGGCTCTAGCTGGGGGACGTGGAGCTCCGGTGGAGAAGGAGGGCGGCAGCGACGAGAGTAGCAGCCCGTCGGGTTCTCAAGAGTGGAAAGATGAGCAGTCAGATCCCTTGAGTATGCTGCGCATGTGGGCGTTCTGAGCCCAGGTCCAGCGCCAAGAAAAAAAATGATAAGAAGCACAAAAAGAGGCTCGCAGCACTCAAAGAGGCTGCGACTTGTATGGCATGCACTGGATAAGCGACAGGAAGAAAAGCAGCTCTGAAAGCTCATCTAGCAGCCGTGCCAAGAAGAAGGCTCGATGTTGTGTGCGTCAGCGAGCTGGATACTTCGTGGGCTTCAGGCCAAGAGGTCGCACAAAAAGCACAAGCACAAGCGGAAGTCTTAGCTCTTGCTGTTGCATTCATTCGCTGTCTCAGTCACGCGCCCAACTAAGATTAAGGGGTGAAAGTGGAGCCACTGGGCAACCCACGCCCTTGCCAACGGGTGGCCAACGGTCCACCTCCACCGTGCATGTCAGGTGGATGGCGCTTTCCGCCTGTGTCTAAGCACACTCTAAGCAGCACTCGTCGCTGCAGTCCCAACGGGTGTGGCCACCCTCCATCAGAATCAAACGATTACAATTTGCGTAATCTGGATTTGGTTATGCTTGGGTGGCCTGGCTTCATCGACCAGCATCGAAGGCTTTCATGGTCGCAACTACCGATAGCTCGATCCCACAGCGCGATACGGGTTGGCAAGCGACGAGCTTCATCGCGAAACCTGTTTCAATGCATTTTGACTGCTTGAGAACTCAACAGATTTACGACCCTACGGTTATGGGAAATCTCCTACTCTTCTGAGCCCAGAGCTGCTGATTTATCATAGTTTCTAAAGTTTTTGATATGTACTCTTTAAACTTATAATAATATTGTCTTCGCGTGTTCCCGGATGCAAAAGGGTATTCCGAGTTCAACCCGGCCCGAGGCAAAAGACTTGTAAACGTGCTTTTGACGTCTATTGACCATGCCGAGCCCTCCCAATCGGTGAGGCAATGCAAGGCCCAAACACGCGTTTGCGACACCCGCCCCCCTCCGGCCCTCTTGAAACAGTGAGAAGGCCGCGGGCCCTTGGAAAGCATGCCACGGCAGCATTCTCTTCGTAGAGCTGGTTTTCTTGTTCGCAGACCCTTTTCCCAAGGAAGCACGGATCATCATCCAGTGGGGACTCGGTGAAGAGCAGCAAATCAAGGACCTCCGAGGGTCCAAATCTCACCGCGTGTTCGGAGCAACTGCACCCGGGCTCCAGCAGGTCCAGCAGCAGCGGCTGTGTCATGGAGGAGCCTGCGCATCAGCCGGCGCAGCACAGCACCCGAAGGAGACTCGATCTTCTTTGAGTAGTGCGACTCTCATGCGCCGAGGCCCGCGAGCGACAATCCAGTGAACCCAGACATTGATAAGGCGGGGGACCCGGTGGACCTCGATGGCCATAACGTTTGAAACTTCTCAGACAAGATATGTGACATGCATTGACATGTTGCGTCATGTCTTCGCAGGCGAAAAAAGAGGCGCTGGAGCAGCTTCTGAAGCTCAAGCCATTTGCCCCAAGCTGCAACGTGCTTTAGCCCACGAGCTTCCCTCTGCCTGAGCGTCGAAACTCAGGTCCGTGGAGTCAAGGGAGCAGCGAATGAAAGAGTGGCGAGAGCTGCTCCGGCACTGGCACCCCGACAAGAATCCACACAGAACGGAGGCAAGGGAGCAGCGCCGCTTGTCACAGCCATCTTTCCGTGTACTCTGCTTCGCAGGTGGCCACGGCAGTCTTCCAGTTCTTGCAGAAGGGAAAGCCAATGCTCGAGGGAGGTTAGCGGAATATAGCGGTACTGGCGACCGTCAATTGCAGGGAGCATCAGGAAGCAACGAAGCCGCGAAGCAGCCTCGAAAGCCTCCGCAATGGCTGGGAGTCATTAGAGCACATGGTTTGCAGTACTCTGAAGCCCTTAGTGAGACAGCTCGACAACCCTGGGCGTGAGGCTGTGAAAGTCTTTCCCGAAGGGGGAATGCGCTCAGATGTTTTCTTGGGTTTGCAGACTCTACTGCCCAAACGCTGTGCTTAAATGTGCTGAAAATGATTCCCATACAAAGTTAGAAGCCCCGTCGCCTGTTTGAAAACAGCTTGGAGGAGCGTTTTCCATTCTTGAGCGCATGCGTGGTATCCTGCATGAATCAAGACTGCCCCATGTGGCTCTGTACTGGTTCTGTAGACCGTCTCGTGGTCAGGATTTGTTGTGTCAGTTTGGCGATCCCTCGACACTCGCTTTCAAAGACCATCTGCAGGCCATGCTTCAGTCCCTGCGACCCGGGAGGCGAGATTGGCACGTTTTTCGTTGCAGTGCAGGCTGCGATCGAGACGATTTCTCGTCACAAGCTGGATGGCCTTGTGATGGTCGGAAACGAAGCGAACCAGGTGGGCATTCAAGTCGGTTTGAAGTCCATGCGAGCTTTTCCGTCGTGCTGTATTAACGTACTCCATAGGTCGACTCGGCGTTCCTGGCAGAGGCTGCAGTGCCGCCGTGTGAGAGCTGCAGGGGCGGATTTTCTGACAAGGCCTGCGCGGCTTCTCGGCTGAGCACCAGGGTCATCGGCGTGCCTGTGCCCTTGGGTCCTCGTGAGCTTACGATCTTCGTTTTCGATGCAGCCGCCGCGGCCGTTCCCTGAAAACGAGTCGGGAGTTAAAAACTCGAAACTTTTTGTGGAACTCTCCCGCAGTGCAGCCGGACCATCCGAACCTGAGGGTAATATCAAGCGAACTTTCACTTTCACATCCTCCCAAAGCCTCAGAAAACTGGGGGGCCCTGGTGGCCGGGGGACCTAACTCGTCCCCTATGCCCTGCGGAAGAAGAGCTCGCTCTCTCTCTCTCTCTCGCTTTCATGTGCTCACACCCGTAAGCAAGCAAGCAAGCAAGCAAGAGCTCTCTCTCTCTCTCTCTGTCCCGTTAGTTAGTTAGAGAGCGAGAGAGCGAGAGAGAGAGAGAGAGCCGACTCGCGCGGACCCCTTCTGGCTGTGTTGAAGAAGAGCAGAGTTCAATATAACAGCTGTGCTTTCATCGGGGGGACTCAAAGCTCACGTCACGCCCTACCGAAAGCCCCATAACAGATGGGGGGCCCATGCGGCCGGGGGGCTTCCCACGCCTCCTATGCCCAGCAGAAGAAGAGAGAGCAGGCCCTAGCAGGCCGAAGGCCTGAGGGTCACAACGTGACCCCTAAGCCCAGCAGAAAGAAAAAGAAAAAGCTCTCTCTCTTTCATGTTCGTGTTCTCAACACTCCTGCTAAGCCGTGTAGCTGCAGGATTCGAGCTCACTGGGGGAAATCTGTGCTTCTTTTTAGAGCATGACATGTGAGATTTGCATTCTCCCTTTCCAAGCTAGAGTGACGGCTCGATGTGCGTTTTGGAGGACTGGCGAAGCTCTATCCTTTAATCCTCATGATACAATCGTTGCCATCTCTTGAAAGGTCAGCGAGATAGTCGGGATATCGTGCCTTGCCCATAGAAAAAGAAATTGTGTTCTCGCCCGGTGGAACACAGTTGCCTCGTATACTCGGTCGTTTACAGTACCTGTCTGATGTCTATGTAAGAACGAAGGTTTTCCATACTATGTCGCCTATCGCACACATGCAGACAAGTTGAGCGGTCGATGAGTATGTACGCACGCAGTATATACACAGGTATTCAATCTCCGTATATGCCGTCTCACTACAGTACTGACATGGAAACACACAGGTCTGGCCGGCGAATAAAGTGGTTCAAGGCAGGGGCTCCTTGCACAAAGTTTTATTCTTCAGATAGCAGGCGAATAGCAGGAGCATATTCTCGTTTTGCCAGGCGCGGAACAATGGTTTTATGGTCAAGATTTCGCTTCATTGCTTCGGTATCTTTGGAGAGGCTGTAGGCCTGTAGTCATCGTAGAACACGATCGGCCACACGGCCGAATATTTATTCAATGACTGCAAGCATGCGCGCTCACAGCGGGCATGCCTGAAGCTTCATCCGCTTGCAGCAGGGAGAGTGGTAATTGGTTGTAGGTGGAAATCCGAAAAGCAGCGGGCAGTAGGTGAGCCTTGAATGCAACCTTTCCAAAACAAAGTGGTTGCGCAGGTGTCGTTCGTTTGAGTGCACTTAAAGATCGATTTTTCCTGTGGACTGCCTAGCTGCCTCGCCTGCACTGTCCGAGTTGAAAGGGTGCACCGGTGGAGTGGCAGCACCGCCAAAGCCTGTGGCAGTCCGGTGCTTTCATCCGTGATTTATCGGTGGCTTCGCCAACCGCAAACACCCAAGCCAGGTGTAACAGTGTAACATTTGCGGCTTGTGATTTTCGGCGTGCTTTTGCGTGCTTGTTCTGACATGAGCCGGTGGAAGCAAACGTCAGGTATCGTTGGACTGCAACTTCCCCTTCGTGCAGCAAACGATTGGCTTTGACACGGTGTTCATCTGTTTGTTCGGTGTTGCAGCATTTGCAGCAACATGACAGGTGTCCAAAGCTGCAGACAAGCGAAGCAAAGCTGGCCAGGTGACGAGAACTCTTTCTGCCTTTATCGGCACGATTGGGAACTTGGTCAAGACATCGAGGACGCGTTGTGGCGAAATTGATGTCAAGGCATGTGCAATTGCTGCAGGAACATGTGGATTTTCGTCCGCACAATGGGCTGCTTGGTGGCCTTCTATAGTGTCTTAGCATCGGCAAAGCTCTTTCATTTCGTTTAAGTTTATGTACTAAAGTCGGCAGAAGCAGAAGCGCACGGCAGTCTTCCAAGAAACGGGTGGGCTGAATAAATACTAGCGAAAGTCTTCATGGGTTTGCAAATCCAGGTGACGCTTGGTCACACGTGGCAGCCGTGGGCATAGACTGTAGCAAAGGGCACAACCAAAGTGGCCCACAGTGGTCCTGCACCCTGCACTCAGGTGCAGATTGCATTGCAAACCCATGTCCACATGGCAGCTCTACTGCAGTGGTCGCCTGCAATTCCAGAGTCTGCTTGGTTCGTCTGCCAGGTTCTTCTTTCCGGAAGCCAGCTCTTGGGCCAGTATCTGGTCAACATCGTCTCGTTGACAGCCGAGATAAACCAGACTTGAACTTTCGCCCGAAGTTCCTGTCACAGCACAGACTTCAGGTGCCTGTGCGACCTCATTGTGAAGCGTCATGATGCAGGTTGATGTGCGGCAGTTTGGTGTCTTTACAACTCTCACTGGTTGTTGCAGTCTGTCAACTCAAACAGATCTGAACCTAGCTTGCTGCGCGTTCTCGGACGGTGCACGGACGTCGGGCGTGTGAAGATACCACGGGTCACGAATTGGCATGCGTCTGCGCACCCTCAGAGCTAGAAGCGCGCAGAGTGAGAACAGCATGCTGGTCTTGAAATGCACTTGATATGCCCATCTGCAAGCACTAGCTGGATAGCAGGGGGTGAGAACGTGGAACATCGGGAAACAGACTGCCTCTGCCTGTCGCTATACGGTGCGCCAAGGACACGGAGGTAGTATAAACATTGTGTTTAACATTTTCCACGTGTCCAGAAACCACGGTTTCAACATTGTAAATTAAATCGACTTGGCGGCCCGGGCTCGACGGCCAGGGAGGTAGTACAAACTATCTGTTTAGATATGTTTAAAACGTTGCGTGAAGCTGTCCATGCAACGAGAAAGACCTAGCAAAGACTGTGGATAGGAATGTCTGTGTGACATTGCTCCTCGTTTGGACAGTCCGAGACTCACAATCCTGATAGAAGGATATTCAGTTGCTAGATGAATACCAGCCCTCATCTCAAACGGGCAGAATGGCTGCTCGCTTCTGGTTGCATTCGAATCTCACGCAAGTTCTGAGCGAAGGGGGCCATCTCGCAAACCTTTCACTGGCATTTCGTCGAACTTCCGAGACCAGACAGAGAACTTCCCATGCCGAGAGACAGGGACCCTGTGAGCCGTGAATCCCGGAGGCCGTAGTTATCTCTTTCGCATCTTTGTCCGGAATGCGCGTCGCAGTTCTGTTGCCCTGAAGCAAGGTCCTGATCGAGCACTCTCCAGATTAAACTTTCCGGTTTTCACCCTGTCAAACTGTCACTAAGTTCATCTTTCAGATTCTCAGATCAGAATAATGGCTGCCTCACTCCAAGGATTCCAATTCTTCATCCTTTGAGTCCAAGGTTCCTCGCAGTTCCGATTTTGCTCCTCTGCCCCATCGGGCGTTTTTTCATGTTTGGAGTCCCTGGATCTTCACTAGCAGTAGCGACAGTAGCGGATTAGCGCATCTTGAAAGCACGGCCAGTCGAAGGCTCCAAGGAGCAGACGAAGCACCGCATCACGTAGCGCAAAAACAGAGGACGTAGTTCAACCTATGTGCATGACCAAAATTTAAAATTCGGCCAACGTCGAAGCTTGCAAACTCCGAACTCCAAAGTTCCAGTCCGAAGAGCCAGACATCGGGCAGCGTGACGGCCATTCTGCTTGCGTGCTTGTGCCAGGCGAGGACTATGGCATTATCATGCTACCTGTGGGGCTCTTGCCCTAGAAAGTGTTTGGATTATTACGTGCATGACGGCACACCCGGCGGCAAGCGATTGCAAGCGTCAACATCGCGCAACTCCTGCAGGTTTGTCAACGACATCCTTGAGCTTCGCATCTTGTTTTCCGAGCTGATGGAGGTGATGTCCAAGGACCACTACGAGCAAAGCCCGGGTGCAGAGTGACTTGAGCGAGTTTCGGGGCATTTCAAGGCCCGAGACTTGGCCAAGGTTGGGAGTCCATTCCCAAGATAGCAGCACGCCTCAAGCCAGCGACTGTTACGAACCCAGCATGCCCGAACCTTGCAAGCTTTGAGAATAGTTGGGAACACAGAGGCTGCTTTGTTTGACGTGATCCCACGGGACGTTCAGTTCGAAATCTGCTTTGGTGGAAGAGAGAGGTGGGTGCGAATCACCGGACCGGGGCTCGCAGGCAGCTTTGCTCCTCGAGGTACATGAACAAGATCGACTTCTCCACAATTTCCACGGATCGGCTTTTGCTTCGCTTCGTGCTATTCTGAGTCGAAACCCAGAGGCCTGGGTCGGGGCCTGGCATGGCGGCATCGCTCAGGTGGAGATGGAGCTCCTCCGACGCCGACAGCTGGGTCACATCTCCAAGGACAGTCACGAAGCTTTGGCTTTCGATGTTTCAAGGTGATGTCCTAAGTCCTAAGTGCGCTCTTCTCGTGTGTCAAAGTTTGCAGCCTGGAGCGTCGCTTGCATCCACTCTCAGCTTTTCGGCTGCGCACCGGACGTAGCTTAGCCATGTTTTCCCACAGTCCGCCATGCCTGAGGCTAGGGCACGAGTTGCTTGGGTGAGCGCTTTTCAGGCTCTTGAAATGCATGCCAGCTCCCGTCAGGAAGACAAATGGTCTGCAGTGCCCCTTTTAGCACCGACAAGGACATGCTGTGAGTGCTCCAAAGTGAGTATTGACATTGACGAGCTCCTCGCTTTCATGGTGAGAGCGTGGTCGGATACGAGAGCACAACTCGTCTCAAGATGTCTAAGTCCAAGGTGCACATCGCAGGATCCGCGAGGAAGTGCGTCGGAAGCATTTGCACTTTCATGGTTGAAGGACATCGTTTGTGCCGCTCCTCCTTGTGATCCTTGTCTGTGAGTGTGTAAAATTCAACAGAACAAGCTACAGTTATACCGAGCAACCAAGATCAACAATTTTGCGAAACAATCCACACGCAAGCAAACCTTCCTTTGTGACGTCAAGCCGATCAGTCGCCAGTCTTCAGCCAATGCCATTCGGCATCAGAGCATTCGACAATGCATCATGTTCAGCGCATTCTTGGGATGGTTACATGCAACAGTGAGTGAGTGAGTGTGTGAGTGTGTGTGTGTGTGTGTGAAGCCTTGTTACTAAGGATCAAAGAATCAAAAGGTGGAGGGGGCCGCGTCCCTGTCGTGGTGTGAGCCGGTACTAGATGAGAAAGCCAGAGTTCTGATCAAAGTCGAAACAGGAATGGGATGCTGAAGCAGTTGGGATGAAGAGTGAGGAAATGTAACTGAAATTATTTTGCTAACCCATATTATGGCTTCGGCTATATTGGGCTATATCGAACGTCATTCCAAGATATTCCAAGTATGTGAACCGGCTGGTTGTTTGCCTGTCATAGTGCCAGTCGTGAGGCTCCAGCTTTGGATAAAAAGCTCGGTGGCGAGAAGGATGAGCGCAACAAGTCTCCAAAATGCTCTCCTATAAAAATTTTGAAAGACGTCGGGGTAGTGTCCACTTGCGCGCTTGCCCGCCTTGAACTGTGAGGGTTGGTCAGCTGGCAGGAGGGATAGAGTCGCTGCGGCTTGGCCTGCGAAACTTTCAATTTAAAAAAGGGTATGGTGGAGCCGCTGCTCTGACCTGCGAAGCCCCATACTCGCCCAAGCAGATGACACAAGATGCGAAGCAAGAATGCAAAGAAGAGGACGAGGGTAGCTGCGGCTTGGCTTGGGAAACTTTCATGCACCAAGCAGAGAAATTTCGGGAAAGTGGAAGACCCGAACCTTAATCTGACTCGTCCTCGGAGGCTGAGCAGTTGCTGCTGGTTGCATTTCGAATTTGTTTCGCTGTGAACTCCTTTCGGGCCATTCCTCCATGTCTTGGTCTTGATCCTCCCTTCGCTTCACCGTCTCGACTCCCTTGGCCCTCTTCATCTCATCGTTACCGTGATTCTGTGTTTTTCTCTATGTGTTCTCTTGCTGCTTGTTGCCTTTCGAACTTTTGTCTTTGTCGGTTGTTGACTCCTGTCATGCCATTCCTCCTGTGTTTTTTTTTATCACCCCTTCTTCATCTCTTCGTTACCGTGGCTCTGTGTTTTTGTTTTTCCCCAGTGGGGTACCACCGAAACAGGGGCCACTGTGTCCCCAGCCGGTGCGATAAAAATGCCTCGGCATGCAGGTTCCATGCAGGTGGGGCACGCCGTGTCCACAGCTGATGCGGGGAGTGCAGCGGTCAAAAGCCGACGGCGGGGGTGCAACGGCATGCAGATTTCGGGTTTGAAAGCGAGCCAACATCGCTAACAAGTGCATCTAAGAGCTAAAAATCAATTCGGTCTTTAGTTGATGATTTTGGAGGGCTTTAGGAGACAGCTTTCGGGCTTGAAAGCGACAAGAACAAATACAGAGGCCGGATCCAAAAAAAGCTCCTGGACCCGAGAGAAGTGCCAAAGAATAATTAACTAAATTTAATTGTTTTGAGAGAGGCTCATTTCGGGCTGGAAGCCAACATCGGTAGCAAACCCGGATCCAAAAGCGCTCTGGACCCGAGAAAATTGCCAAAGAACAAACAACCAAATTCAGTTGTTTTCCAAGAACTTCCGGAAGCTGATTCGGGTTTGAAAATGCGTGAAAGCTAGCCAACGTCACCATCAAGCGCATAGATCGGATCCAAAACTGTCCTCGACCCGAGAGAACTGCCAAAGAAAAGTCAATATGGTCTGGTTAGAGTCTAGTGGATGTTTTTAGAGAGCTTTTGGGGCCGGTGGAACAGGCGCAGTGGCATGTAGTTGGCATGCTGGCGGGGTGAGTGGTGGACCGTGCCGTGTCCGCGGCCAGTGGAGCGGCAGGTGTCACGCTGGTGGGGCGCTCTTGGAACCGACGAATTTCGTGACGAAAAGGCAACTATATTTGGTTGTTTTTTGGGAGAGCTTCGAGAATCGTACATCTTGGCGCTGTGGCACCAGTTGGATTCCAACACATCGACAACAAACCGTGCATTTCAGCATTGGGACACGAATTTGGGTGACACATGGTACATCGTGGCCCTGGGGGCGCGACCTGGAGCACAGGACATCGGCAACAAATATCAACAAATCGTATATCTCAGTGTTGGGCACCAGTTGGGGCTTGGAGCACAGGACAAGTTGGAGGCAAACCCACCGCCAACAAATCGTACCATTTAACCCTTCGCCCCGGGGCGCCACTTGGAGCGCAGGACTCCAGAAATAGATCGTAGATGTTTAAGTCCTAGCGCTGGAGCACACGATGGAGTATCATTACTTGGAGCCCAAGACGCCGGCAACAAGTCGTGCATAATAATGCTGGGGCACCACTTGGAGCCCACACCCAACGCTACCAAATGGTACTGGTACATTCCAGCCAAAACTTTTAGCGCTGGGGCACCGGTTGGACCCCAAGTCACCGGTAACAAATCGTGCCAAATCGCACTGGGACACCACGCCGACCGGGACCCAAATTGACAGGAGACCGGGACAGAGTTAGACGACGACCATGTAAGTAACAGACCCCAATCGCGGTGGCTATTGGGGCAAAGGAAGACTTGAAGAGCCAACTTACTGAGCCGCCTTTGAGACTCTTGAGAACCGCTGTTTCCTCTGCTGTTTGCATACATGCTTCGGTGCAAGTGTTCTGATAGCTCAAGCGTAGTGTCTGAGATATCTGATATGATTGCAAGGAATTGCGATCAACCGTAGCTAATTGCTCCCCCTTCATCGGGGCGTTTGTGTGTGTGTGTGTGTGAAGCCTTGTTACCAAGGGTCAAAGATGGTAGGTGTGAAAACGCACCTGCAGGTACTAAATCACACGGCCAGAGTTCTGATCAAAGTCAAACAAGGAACGAGATGCTGAAGCAGTTGGGATGAAGAGATGTAACTAGCTTGCTAACCCATGTTATGGCCTCGGCTATATCGAAGGTCATTCCAAGCCTGTGTGTCTGTGTGTGTGTGTTTTTCTGTGTGTGTGTGTGTCTTGGTTGTTGTGCGTCAGTTTCTCGCTGCGGGCAGGATGAGGCCTCCGATGACGACATTGCCAGAGTTCTTACGCAGCTGCTGCTTGCAAGACCGGAGGCGGAGCCAACTCTGAGCCTTGATCGCATCGAGCATCAGCAGTGAGCTGAAAACGCAAGTCAAGCTCATGCGCGTCCGTGTTGTTTCAGCGATTCGGCCGGAGGTGTTGTGTGCATACTTGCTGTGAGGTTGGCTGTCCTCAACTGCGTTGCCGCTATCCCTGGCGAAATCGGCAGGAAGACACGAAGAGGCCTTGTTGATCCACCTGAGATCGTCGATCTCCCGGAGGCGGCAAGTTCTCTGTGCAATCTCTTTTGGAAGCTTGTGCTCGTGTGTTCGGAAGGTGTCCCGGGACGTCCCTGTAGCAGACCGGCCGAGGCTGAACAGAATGCGAAGCAAAGCCCATGTGAGATGGACTCGTTTCAGGCTGCGCTTTGCGACATGCAACTATTTCGTGGGCGAGGAGGAACTCAAAGTTGAAGTGCAGGCAGAGTCTGTGGTTGGTGGATCACGTCTGGAATTTCAATTTCATTTGACAGGTCTTGCGGTCCGGCAATCTGAACTGCGAGCCTGTGCCTCAAGATGTGAAGACATCTGCTCATCTCCTGCCGCTGCTTTGGTATCGAGCCGCCTGCAGACCCGGCAAGAGCACAGGTCCAGAGTACAAATGCACACGCGGGATCTATCTGCAAAGGCCAGTTTCTCGACAAAGCACGCATGCTGATTGACACCGCTGTACATTGTCAGTTTTCGGCAACATCACCAAAGCAGATTGCACACTTAAGCAGATCCGCTGCGCACTGTCATTACGCAGTCCCTAAAAGAAGCGAAAACTGTTCCGAAAACTCACGTGGACAGGCTGGCATTAATTACGTGCACACGAGCAAAATGCTTCTTGCCTGGCAATTGGCTGCACTTGTTGCATCTTGTTGTTGCTGCCCCTTCTGGCTGTTGCTGTGGCACCGTTGCTGTGGCATTTGGATCGGTACCCTGTCTTGCATGCCATTGAATATCTACTGGGTGGTAACGACCTGCAAGAGATGCTATAGCACACACATTTTGCGGCGTCTAGGAGTCTAGGATGCGATGCACGACAGAGCCCGAGGCTTGTTCTGAAGCCTCAAGCGGAAAGCATCCTTTTCAGCGTGGACCTGATAGCTCTCGGCTGAGCTTGCTGTTGTTGCAATTTAATGATAATGTCAAGTCTCTTGGTTTGATTTTTGTTCCTGCTGCAACCCTTAGGCAAGCGATGAGTGGTCGCCCACCCTCGAATTTGAGGTGATGCCCATGGTTAGATTTGTCTCACAAGCGGCATTCTCAATTCGAGCTATTAAGGTGGTGCTTGATCCGACAACGGTGACAAATGCCGACTTGGACGCCTACGGAGCCCGCTCTCGTGTTAAGATAGATGACAAGGACCCATGATGTGATTTGGCACATACTTCACAGGTTTCTGTTTGTAGGAAACGGTCATGTTGTGCAACGCACTTAGCTGATGTTACGACTATGCTTGCTTCAGGACGCCTTCCCTTCAAACGTGGTGGATGTGCGACAGCTTGCCAAGAGTCTTTCCTGGGAACATTTAAGGCTGAGTCAAGCCTGCAACACCAGCTCACATTCGCCCAACTTGCTTCGTTCCACCGATTACTCGTAAAACTTCTACCTCCTTGCAGGCAGGCCCTCGAGAATGCTCCAATGCTGGTGCTGATGGCGGAATACTTGAAACTCAACTTCCGCAACGACGTCGTGCGACGAGGCCTCGGCAAGGTAAGGAAAGCAACAAGGGCCCACGTGCCACGTGCACCCGAGCGGACAATCGAGACTTCCTTCGACATCGCTTTCGACAGGCACCTTCAAGATGTGCTTGCAGGGCCAGTGCCATCACTTATATGGCATCCTGAGGCACCGGAGCTCTCCTCTATCCGTTCTTTGAGGCTCAAAGAACCAAGCTGAACGTTTGTTTGGCTCAGGCTTTTCCTCAGCGTGCTGCTGGTGGACCGGGTTCTAAAAGGTAGTGAGGAGGATTGGATGGTGGGGACCACCGACTCCTTTAGCGAGTGGTTGTTCCACACCCGCCCTGGACTCAGTCTGCAATGCGCAGCAGGTTGGCCTTTTTCTTGCTGATTCTGATTACCGGCTGAAAGCCGAGCAGGGGTTGTGACGTTTCTCAGGCCCCGGGATGCTGGTGCTCGTCATGAGTGGCATGCTGATTCCGTTCGTTGGCCTGCACTACCTGGACTTCATCTCGATGACTTGGAGAGTAGGCAGATTTGGTGTAAGTGATAGTAAGGGCGGGTGTTTCCAAGTGACTTGAGCAATTCTGTGATGCACCCGTCAGGCGGAACATCGCGTGCCCAGCTCTTGTCAGCGCTTGTTCGCAGACTCCTCCACTATGATGTGACTTCCAGGCCAGGGATGTCCGGGGCCAGGGAAGTGGATGTGGCAGAGGCGTCATGAAGGTAACGCCCCCATGCAACAAAGCCGAGTGCCCTGCCAATTAGAGGAAGTGGACGTATGAACGAACCAACGGGCCTCGGGTCACGTTGCCGCCGGAACAAAGCCCAGCACGAGATGATGGCAAAACAAGGGAATCCTATTCTTTTTAGGTATTTTTTGTTTTTGTTTAGGTATTTTTTTTGTGTTTTGGCTTTTCGGTTTCTGGGCTTCCTGGCCTCTGGACTTCTTACAACCTCGTGGTTTGGAGTATATTGCCTTCGGGTCTTGCATGGCTTCTTGGTTTCCTTGGCTTCTTGGTTTTTTGAGATTCTGGCCTTCTGGCTTCTCGGCTTCGGCTTCCTTGGCTTCTTGGTTTTTCGGTTTCTGGGCTTCCTGGCCTCTGGACTTCTTACAACCTCGTGGCTTGGCGGACGCACCAGTGAGTGANTTCTGGCCTTCTGGCTTCTCGGCTTCGGCTTCCTTGGCTTCTTGGTTTTTCGGTTTCTGGGCTTCCTGGCCTCTGGACTTCTTACAACCTCGTGGCTTGGCGGACGCACCAGTGAGTGAGTGAATTTCCCCCGCCGCGTACAGAACAAAAAAACCCGCCGCGTACAGAACAAAAAAAACGCGCCCTGTGTTTCAACCACACACAGCCGCGGACGCACCAATGAGTGAGTGAATTTCCCCCGCCGCGTACAGAACAAAAAAAACGCGCCCTGCATGTGTTTCAACCACACACAGCCGCGGACGCGCCAAAAACAAAGCGCGCCTTGTGTTTCAACCACACACAGCCGCCAGTGAGTGAGTGAATTTCCCCCGCCGCGTACAGAACAAAAAAAAAAAACGCGCCCTGCATGTGTTTCAACCATACGGGTCCCGGGTTTGTTTTGCTAGGTCTGGCGGTCCCCGGTGGGCCTTGGTAGGTCTGGCCACCTGGTCCCCTGGTCCTCGGGTCCCTTGGCCCCCTGGTCCCCTGGTCTCCTGGTCCCCTGGTCCCCTTTGCTTGTGTTTGGCATCAAGCTATTAAAAAACTACAATGTGCACGGCCTTGTTTTGCTTGTGCTTTGCTAAATGGTGCGGTGCAGGCGTCGCGCTCGGGGTACGTTTGGGGTGGTGGTGGTCGTGGTCGTCAGAGTTGTACTGTAGTAATTGTAGTGGTAGGTAGTAGCAGCAGCTGTAGTGGTAGTCGGCAGCATTAGCTGTAGGTGTCAGGCATGAGCACAGATCTCCCTGCGGCGTTTGTGGTCATACAGTGCATAACCTTCTATTTCTCCACAAGATCAGAAACAAACCTGCAAAGATCGTTGCTGAGATTACGATGGTTGTGGTGATGTCATGATATGCCATGATGACCCCTAAGCCCTGAACCCTGCAAGGACGCGTAGCCTTGATGACTTTGACTTATGATCTATGGTAGTCGCGGCACCACTTGAAAGCACCAAGTTCGAAGTTATGTTTGTATATGTTATAATAAAGTATNGGACGCGTAGCCTTGATGACTTTGACTTATGATCTATGGTAGTCGCGGCACCACTTGAAAGCACCAAGTTCGAAGTTATGTTTGTATATGTTATAATAAAGTATGTTATGTTATGTCTTATAATGTCACATTATTTTTGTGATGTCGTACCATCTTATGTCATTGTTATGGTTTACCATGTTATATTATGTAAGACTGCTAGCGGAAGAAGAGAAACGAACAGGCAGGGAAGAACAANATGTTATATTATGTAAGACTGCTAGCGGAAGAAGAGAAACGAACAGGCAGGGAAGAACAAAAGACCCATCCCCGCGCTTTTTTTGAGCCGCGCAAGCTTGCTTCAAAGAGTGCTTTCGAAGCCCATCATGCGAGCATTCTGTTTGCAAATGGGGGGGACTGCACCCCCCCGAACCCCCCGCTTTTTTAAGCCGTGCGGGGCTGCGCCCCCCCCCAAACCCCCCGATGCTTTAAACTTTAAACCGTGCAAGCTTGCTTCAAAATACATAAGTCTCCGTTTTAGAACCCTATCATGAGATCATTGTGTTTGGGACGTGTTGTAGATACATGCATACAGTGCATAACCTTCTATTTTTCCACAAGATGAGAAACCAACCTGCAAAGATCGTTGCTGAGATTACGATGGTTGTGGTGATGTCATGATATGCCATGATGACCCCTAAACCCTGAACCCTGCAAGGACGCGTAGCCTTGATGACTTTGACTTATGATNACGATGGTTGTGGTGATGTCATGATATGCCATGATGACCCCTAAACCCTGAACCCTGCAAGGACGCGTAGCCTTGATGACTTTGACTTATGATCTATGGTAGTCGCGGCACCACTTGAACCCCAATCTCAACAGCACCAAGTTCGAAGTTATGTTTTTATATGTTATAATAAGGTATGTTATGTTATGTCATATAATGTCACATTATTTTTGTGATGTCGTACCATCNACCCCAATCTCAACAGCACCAAGTTCGAAGTTATGTTTTTATATGTTATAATAAGGTATGTTATGTTATGTCATATAATGTCACATTATTTTTGTGATGTCGTACCATCTTATGTCATTGTTATGGTTTACCATGTTGTACTATGTAAGACTGCTAGCGGAAGAAGAGAAACGAACAGGCAGGGAAGAACAAAAGACCCATCCCCGCGCTTTTTGTTGAGCCGCGCAAGCTTGCTTCAAAGAGTGCTTTCGAAGCCCATCATGCGAGCATTCTGTTTGCAAACGGGGGGGGCTGCGCCCCCCCCAAACCCCCCCGCTTTTTTAAGCCGTGCGGGGCTGCGCCCCCCCACCCCCCAAACCCCCCGATGCTTTAAACTTTAAACCGTGCGAGCTTGCTTCAAAATACATAAGTCTCCTTTTTAGAACCCTATCCTGCGATCATTGTGTTTGGGACGTGTTGTAGATACATGCTGAACCAGAATCGTCAAATGAGGGTGCGTGCTTAACATGTATATATATATATATATATATATATATATATATGACGATGATGATGATGAATCGGAATCGCCTATGAGGGGCCGTGTTTAAGATATAAGATGAGCCGGAATCGCCAAACGAGGGGGCGTGTTTAAGATATATGAAGAACCGGAATCGCCAAATGAATGAACAGGAAACGCCAAATGAGAAGGCGTCTTGTAGATATATGAGGGACCGGAATCGCCAAATGAGGGGGCGTGCTGTAGATATACGATGAACCGGAATCGCAAAATGAGGGGGCGTGTTAATTAAGATTTTTCATGAATCCGGAATCGCCAAATGAAGAACATGTTTAAGATATATGATGAACCGGAATCGCCAAATAGGGGGGGGTGTGTGTTTAAAATATATGATAAACCGGAATCGCCAATGAAGGGGCGTCTTGTAGAGATATGATGAATCCCCCAAGTAAACTGGCATGTTTAACGTATATGTTGAACCGGAATCGCCAACTGAGGGAGGCATGTTTAAGATATGATGAACCGAATCGCCGAAAGAGGGGGCGTGTTTAAGATTTATGATGAATCCGAATAGCGAAATGAGGGCGTATGTTTAAGACATATGATGAACCGGAATCGCCAAATGAGGGAAACAGCAGCAGCAACCAGAACAACACCCACAACCACAACCACAACCACAACAACAACAATTTTTTATTGAACGCTGAGCGAGCGGGCTCTGCTCATTGCGGGCGCGTGAAACTGAAATGAGCACCAGAACTACCGTACTTCAGAGCAAATCAGAGGTAAAAGCCCTGAGAGAGAAGGACAAGCTTCACTATGCAGTCAGAAAGCGCAGCCTGCTCACAGCACTCAGTGGGGTGAAGAACCCTCCGACACCCTCAGTGTGATCTATGGCGTCCCATGATCACG
>BGNK01001177.1:98935-164779 GCA_003297005.1 Symbiodinium sp. clade A Y106 | reverse complement strand
AGGTAGGGGCCATGTTGGAGGAAAATCTGTGAAAGCCCTTCCCCAGCGCTCGCCTGCAGCTTGCCGGGTCGGATTCTTTCAGCAGAAGATCCGGCGCCAGGTGTGCTGCCAGGAGGTGATCAGGCCTGCCAAAGGTGGCAGGAGATGAGGCCGGACCCGTGACGAGAGAACTAAGAGCTTTTGTGGAGCTTGTACATTTAGACAGGGCGTACACCTTCAGACATCGGGGGCAGCTTGACGACCAGTGATGCCCTTAGTCTGAGAAGACTGGTTTCAGGTTCGAGTCGAGGCCAAACCGTCTCAGTTCAGGTCCGCGCTCGGCAGTGCTGAGTCACTGGGCATTGTCATGGGGAGCTTTGCACTGCTGGCCCGGATATGGGCAGGAGTCCCCGGCGTTGTTTGCACAGTCGGTGTCGCAAGCAGCATGACCAGCACTGCCCGTGGCTGATGTGCGACAATAATTGTCCGTTGTTTGATCGCCCGAAGGAGCTGCGCTCGAGAGCTCACTGACCCAGGCCGATCGCCTTCTAGAGCACAGGTTTGTAGCAAGCACGGATATGTGTGGCTTTCACATCGTTCGTTCCATGGGCTCTGACGTCATGGACAGGCTGCTTTCCGAACTTCGGTTGGCTCCCAACAGTCCAGATCACAGCCCTTTCCGCAACTATGAAGCTGCATGTCACAGCGAAGCTGCTTTAGCCTAGATCGTCAAACAGTAGCAGCCTCTAGCCCCTGCGAGGCCAGGCCTGTTCGCTGGATTGCAAGGCTGGTGGCTCTTTCAGATCGAGGGCGATGTCAGAAAAAGCCAATATTACATGACCGAGGCGGCCGGCTGACATTCTCCTTTGGAGATCAGATGTCCGCCTGCAGAACTGCGTACAAGGCAGGGTCGTCTTGACTCAGAGGTCTCAGGCTCGTCGAGGGTCGAACTGGGAGTAAGGTTCCTGCAGACACTTGGTTGGAAGTGGCGTGGATCTACGATGCGTCGAACGAGGTGCCGGATGTGCACTAGATTTTTCCTGAGCCAGCCTCCCCATCCAACCTTCTGGTTTGGCTTCTTCAGAGGAGCAACGGATCTGGATGAACGGCGAGGAGATGAAGGTCCGCAGACTGCGCGGCTTTCCTTGAGAACCCGTGGGCATCTCTTCGCCGAGCTAATCTACTTCGCATACCCGAGCCGAGCGTCTGGGAGGCCTGTTCGGGAGCAGCTCCCTTCCGCGGCTTCGGACAGCAGGCATCCTCGTGAACATCAGGGACAGATGCCCCAGCATCGCAATGCATTTTCTGTCAGGTAGTAGCAGGTGAGTTGCAGTCAGCCAAAAGCCGGCTGCCAGTCTGCACTCAGGCTTCAAGCTGCAACGCCCAACGTTCTTTCCGGTGGCTCTTGGATGCTCAGGCTGCGGAGATTGACGTCTCTCTTCGTGTTCCCCGAAGCTCTGGAGACAAAGGCATTTGCTGCCCACGAAGCAAGCAAAGTTTATCAAAGTAGTGCAGGAACGGTGAATCTTGTGTCCGGTCCGCAAAATCTGTGGATAGATTCCAATGATGCCAGGATATCGCTGCAATCTTTTCGCAAGTTCCACTAACGAGTTCTGCAGCGCTTAGCCCGCAGCTCAACTCGCCGCAGTCACGTTGTCTTTGACTTGCTCTACTAGTAGCTCTTGTTTGTTGCTCAGGTGGACATGCCGGTGCAACAAAGGTGGGTCCGGCTTCTCAGCTGGGCATAGACGGAGGCGGCTCATGTCGGTTACATGTTTACTAACATCAGGAAAGCAAGTATATGCTGCTTTGGAGGCTCTTTCACAATCACGATGCAGCTTCTCAAGACGGAGGCACCGCACAACCAGAGTGCAGATGGTTACTTGCCTGGTCACTGGTTCAGGCAGACGGCGTGATCATCTCGGGAGTCCAGGTCTCAGCCCTTGTCTCGCTCGGCTTGAAGCGGACAGCAGGGTGCGACGAGGTGAAGGACTCGGATTCCTCGCCGCCTGGGCTTCTTTTGGCAACGCGCGACGGCAGCCTGCAATCCGTGGTCCTTGACCAGATCTGCCAGGCGCAGCTTCACGCGATGAGTGCCGTTTGCTGGTGCCCTCTTTGCAGGCAGAAAGTCCTCTGCCCTCTGGACGATGGGTGCAAGTGGCTTTAGTCTTCGATGCGCAGCATGGTTTGCAGCGCCTTTTCCAGGAGAGAGAGAGAGAGATCCGCTCATTGATGTATCGTGTGGAAGAGTTGCATGTTTGCAGGATGGGAAGCTGGCAAAGATGTGTCAGGTACAAGTTTTCAGATCTCGGCGAAGTCTCATTGTCGAGCAACTCGCTGCTTCAGGTGTCCCGACTTCCTGCAACCAGACTTGGGAATGTGGACTTGTGGCTGGGCAGGGGCAATGTCGATCAGAACGGTGCCTGGTCTGAAAAGAATCGGCAGTTCTTGCAGCAGTCTACGTCAGCCGCAAATTCGTCCAAGGTTGGCTTGGCCAGATGAAAGACCTACAGGTGTTCTCGCACAGCGAATGTGCAGTCAACCTGCAGGTGACCGCGCACGAAAGTCAGAAGCAAGCCGTTGAGCGTTGAGTGTGTGGCCACAGTGGGGCCTGCTGAGTGCAGGAACTTGCTGGTGGCATTCGACCTAAGGTGCGCAGATGCCAGTCACATCAGTCACAGCTTCTCATTGTTACCGAACTCAGCCCTGTGGAGGAGAGGGAGAGGCCGTGGACCGTGGACCTGTCAGATTTCGAGGCCTTGGTGCTCGCGGTCTAAGCCCATCAACACTGATGCTGGCCCTGCCAGCACTGCCTGTTTGAAAGGAGTCCTTCAATTCCCTAGATGCTGACCGAAACGGACGCATCAGTGCGGAATCTCGTAATAATTTGCAAGGTTTCTGTAACTTGCCACGCATGTTGGACCAGCGGCCCGCGAGCCACAAGACATGCTGAGGATGAATACATGAACGGTCTCGGCGCCGTCAGCCTCTCTGTGGCAGCGAAGAAGCATCCTCAGGGAGATCTGTTGCCAGCGCCTGTGCCGAGCAGTCAGCTTGGTGTCCCGAAGCTTCAGGCACCCAAGGTGACCCCATCTCCCAGACAGGCGTCACCAACACAGCATCCTGCCGAAAATTTGTGGGTGCCGGGTCCTGCCAGTGCCTCGAACATCATGTTAGGCACTGCAGGAGAGGATGACCAGAGTCCACCAGCAACGCCCAAGCCTCTCCAACAGGTGCAGAGTCCATCTGCGGCCCTCCCGCTCAGTCCTTTGAATCGCGACCCTCCGCAAGCACCCTTCAATCCGTTCTTGTCGGCATCTTCACCTCTGCCAGCATCCTCGACACAAGTCACGACCACAAACTTTCCCCAACCCCCAACAACACCAGAAGCCCCTCCCAACCTTCTTGCCACACCCACTCAGCCTCCTCCACTTTCGACAGCAAAAGCTTCGCGCCCAAGCGCAGCAGACAATCCTCTCAATCAGGAGCCTCCTGCAGCTCCTTTCAATCCCTTTGCAATGCTGACCACGGCAGCTCCTCGACGAACCACGAAAGCTTTCCTGGCACCTACAGCAGCTCCTGTAGCGATCCCCACCACGGCCACTACAGAGATTCCCGAAAGCACAGCACTGCGAGAAAGCTCCACCTCGAGTTTTCTGGCGCCAGCGCAGGGACAGGACACGGTGATTCCGACGGTGACGTTTCCCCCTAGCTTCAAGCCTGTGAAGCTGGGGATCCCTGGAGGTCTGTCGGTGGACCCGCTTGACATGCATCCTGCTGCACTTCCCTCGGAGCACGAGTCCGTGAGTCCCAGCACCGCCAGCACCACTGCCAGCAGCACCGCCAGCACCACCGTAGCCTCCAATGGCATCGACCTCGGGTCCATGTTCAAACCCTTTGGCATGTTCGAGGACCGAGAGCTTCATTTGCACACATCCAAGTGGC
This sequence comes from Symbiodinium sp. clade A Y106, assembly GCA_003297005.1. Classification (NCBI taxonomy): domain Eukaryota; class Dinophyceae; order Suessiales; family Symbiodiniaceae; genus Symbiodinium; species Symbiodinium sp. clade A. The sequence goes on along the minus strand of BGNK01001177.1, from coordinate 160,855 downwards.
GGCACCTGATATTTCTGTCCATGGCCGCCATGGCAATTTCAGCTTCGAGCTTCTCAGTTGTTTTGTGGCTTCGGCGCATGCGCTCGCAGCGTGACGCTTGGGACACATTTGCCGTCGGAGGCGAGATGGTGCGGCTGGTTAGTTGAGCGATATCCGGATTGCCAGCAGAGCGAAAGGACACCGGGAGTCTGGGAGGCTGCGACTCTGACGAGAAGAATGTGCTTCACGCGCCCACGGAGCTCCTGAATGGTCCCTCTCGATGCGTCTCGGCCTGCCTCCGAATTCGTCACTCTGTGATCCAGGCTGAAATCTGCCGGTGACGGGAGTTTGGCAAAGTATCCAAAAGCACTTCCACGAAAAGCGAGCTGCTTACGGGCTGCTTTTGCACGAAGGGGCAAGCAGGCGAAGAACACCATGTTTGGAGCTGCGACGGCCTTTTTCTTCTCCCGCTGTCATATGAAGGTCAGTAGCAGTAGCAGTACTGCCCATCCCTGCCCCTGTGGTTTTCTCGCAGCCTGCTACGAATCATGAAGCAAAGCAGCACAACCATCGTTCCCAAAGCCGAGCGTTGGAAGAACTCCACCGAGGGATATCGCAAGCGCCAAGCCCGGCCTCTGTGCCCCTGCCAAATCCTGCCAACATGCAGGCTCAAGGGGCTCTAACCGGCACAGACTGCAGTTTGCCGTTTGAATGTGCCTGGCAGAGCGGGCTGTGCGCAAAGACTTCAGCTGTTAATGATTCTCGGAGTGTTGTGGCAGGCCATGGCGGCGATGGGCGTTAGTCCGTGGCAGCAAATGGAGGCAAACGATGTCATTCCGCATGTTGGACGGATGACATGTCCTTCTCTCTTCCTCTCAGGCTCAAGGCTCGTTGTGTGGTGCCACCTAATGTCACGTAACTTGTTAAGGGAGTACGTGCGGGCTTTGTTGGTAGAGGTGGATGGCAGAGCTGTTGGGCAGCGTAGCCATGTAGGACACAGACGGTCGGTGCATGCAGAACAGAGGGTCAAGTTCGATGGTCCTTTCTGTTGCAGGCAGTGAACGCTGCAAGCGGCATAGCGCAACGTGCGCAAGAAGCAGTCCAGGATACTGCAGGACAGCTGAGTCTCTGAACCACCCCCGCAACGTTGTCGTTCAAAAAGACGGAAAACATTGCAGCTGTGCAGGATTGGTTTTCGGCGAGGCCTGTCCCAAAGCACGCCAGTTGGGCAGGGCATTGTGCAAGTCTCGCTTGGGTGTCAGTCGTCGGACCCACTGGCAACGGCTCACAGAGCTTTGAACTCAGCTTCCAGCGACACTGTCAACGACACCTCATGAGCTCCGACGTGTCTAACATCCTTGGCATCTCGGACCTTTCCGGAGCCTCACCTCCTGCAGGAAGCTGCCGTGTCCGCTCCCAAGCATTAAGATGAAGCTTCCTTGTTCTGGCTGAGGTAAGTTGGGTGTAATAAGCAGCAGTTTGGAATCATCGTGCATCACTTGCCAGAAGACGACCTGCAGTCGACCCATCGTCTGCTGGACACGTTTTATTTGCAGTTGACTTGGGAATCTATGGGTCATGGAAGCCAGCAAGTGTTTTCTTGTCCGGTGGTTTCTTTGTCCGTGAATGAGAAAACAGGCATGATGGGTGTAGTCGTCGCCCTGTGAACTCATCACAAGCAAACTGCTGACTTGTGTGCACTTTCTTCTCATCGCGCCAGTGCAATTTCGAAACGCAAGTGGCGGCTCTGCGTCCATCATGGCAGGGACCGTGCCAGTGACAGTGCAGGGGTGAGCGAGGAATAGCATGTAGCATTTCTGGATTCTCTCATGCGAAGGACATGCCAGCGGAACCCACCTTGCTGGAGGTGCACTTGGAATCATTGCAGACAACTGTTCCATGCAGGCATGTGCTGCTTAGAGGTGACTACGCAGGTGAACTCTGAGAGGCAGGAGAGGCACGTCAGCCCTGCCGTGCACTGAGCCCATAGTGGTAGGGTATGGTAGGGTACTATATCTGCCTTATTCGTCGTTGGATGCAGCCAGGTTTCAGTAGCGTCCGAGTATCCAGTGTGGGACTTCAACGTACCGACCTCAGATGTAAGTACAGGCCACAGATCCAAGTTGGTGTCCCATGTCTGCCAGATGGAGTTTGACGTGGACCTGTACAGCGGAAGGTGCGAATTCCGCTGTTTGCAGCGCCAAAGCTTCCCAACCGATGAAAGTTGTTGACACGAGCTCTTTTTCCAAGTCATGAAGGCCGCTGAACGTGGAGATCAAGGCCGTGCGCATCGTGTGCAGAAGCGAGTGTGTAGCATGTGTTGGCAGGTTATGTCCGCCAGGCTTTTCGGCCGGCGCCACTTGTGCAACTTCGATGCACACATCTAAACCGTGAGACACTTTCAACATGGTTTGGGCGCATCACTGCAGACCACCTGTTGGTCTGTTGGTCCCACCTCTCGCCATGTGATGCCTCTGCATGTCCAAGTTTCGGGATCTCTCAGCGCGGCGATGGGATCGAACGATGTGCACCGGCAGGTCGGGCAGATGTGTAGACCCATGGCATGCGTGTAGACCTGCTACGTGCTGAACCTTGAGCAGACTATTCGTACTCAGCAGCGCAGTTGTACCAAAACGACCGCAGGAGATCTCACTGGAGTCTGCGTTGCCGGCTTACTCGAAATAATGCAGGGAAGTTTTTTGCTGCTTTGGCACAAAGGCCAAGCATGTTTGCGGCAGCTGCGGACACGAACTCCCAACTCGTTGCTGAAAGCCCAGTGTGCAGCAGTGTCAGCAGCACTGTTGCAGGCTCGCGCCTGAGTCTGAACTTTGACGAGGTAGCCTGGCAGCTGTGCGATCCGGACGCTGCTCAGCCGGAGCTTTCCAGAGCAAGGGGCACAGAGCGGGTCGATGTTGGTCGAAGGCATTGCATGGCTGGATCCCTCTCTCAGGTGGCAGAGTCTGGTAGAGAAGCGATGGACAAGCAGATGTTCATAGCCAACGTTTGGGGCCCAGCTTCGTGATTTGCGTCCGCAGTCAAAAAATTCTTCGAAGAGCCTGATCATCATCACCTCCCTGTCGTTCAGCGGAAAGCGCGAGTTAGTTCGATCCAAGCTTCCCACAAGGTCGAGCTGATCCTGAATGGATCTTGCAACGTGCACTGATGTTTTAACAAAAAGGTAGGTGAAAACTCGCTCGTCGGCGTTTCTTTCGCGCACTGTTGACATGAGCATCCTCATATCAGGTTGGACTCAGGAAATGTGAGCTGCGCACCGGCCATGTGCTCAGCAGCATCCGTGCTCTTCTTATGTCGGGCTTGTCACGAGATTACATGCGCACTCATCCTAAGGTTTCGACCCCAACAAGTACGATGTTTACTTAAGGCCTAGAGTGTACAGGTCGTGCATTGGGTGTGTCACAGTTGGCACTCTTCTGCAGGATAAGTGGTGTCATGCTCGACGATGTCTCGAGCGAGGTGGGGCAAGACTTGCTGAATTTCTTATAGAGCCGTCTGTCACGCCTTCTATTTTTTTCAGCGTTTGAAGCGATTTGGGTGAATACGCAGGCAGACACAGAGATGGTTGTCGAGGATTTCCCGGCCTGCTCCTCACGAAATCCGCACTAAGAACTGCCAGCAGATTCTGTTCTTTCGCTCTTGTCGCAAGCGCTGGCGCACTGCAAATTACTGCTCACGTCGGAGCACCTCGAAGCTCGCTCACTCACGCACTCACTCATCTGCGCACTCAATCCCTTTCTCTCTCCCTCGTTCAGCACCTCACCGCAACACTCCGTCACCCCCCCACTCCCCTCCCTCTAAGTTTTTCCTTCGCAGCGACTTGGTCTTCGGCAGCCACCACTGGCAGCTACCGGCTACTGGGTACCGGTCGCACGGAAGAACGGAGTTCCTTCAAGTTCGGTGTTTCACTTTCACAGTGCCACCTCAGTGTAAGGTTTTCAGGCGGTTGATGTTCGAGGCGTGGAAAGTGCCGAGTTTGCTCTACAGCCATTCTATGAACAAGCAGCGACGATGTTCTGCACAAGCGGAGACATTTCAGTTTTTTCAGTGCGAATGAGTGAGGGGCTGTGGAGATCCTGGGGAACGTTTGACACACTTCGCTTCGGCTGCAAGTGAGACGAACCTTCAACCTTTCAGGCTGCCTTTGCATCTCCGTGCTTGTCCAGCCAGTTTGGGCCTGGTTACACTTTCTGCCGGATATCTTTAGTGGTATGATGAACCTTCAAAACTAAGCAACGTATCGAAGAGGTTGCGATTGAAAGTCTTTCGCCGTCGGTAGAAGTTCTGCTCGAGTTATCAGACGGATCGTCTCTTCCGCTGAGCATTTTCGGGGGAGTGGGCAGGGACAGACCCTGCTCGTTGGAATGCCCACCGTCGTGAAATGAAGTATCGCCGCAAGTATGCTCTTCGCTTCATCTACGTGCTTTTGTATTCCAGTTTTGGTACCCGCGATGGGGTAGCGGGTGTGGTGAAGTGTGTGATGTTTGTTCGGTGGGATTCATATCGCCCGAAACGGGTAACCTTTATCAAATACACGGCGATACCAACCCTTCTGATGGGCAGACATGCTTTCTGGTTGCTGCTATCTGAAAAGGCAGTGCCAGTGGAGGAACCAACCGACGGAAAGACCAAGCTCGGGCCCCGGTTGGTTGCTGCAAGCACATGGTACTAATATCACCCGTTGCATCCGCTGGGCAATGTGCTGTCCCTGGGTGTCCGACTCTTGACATCTTTTGATCGACATCTAATTTCCATAGCGCTGCATAATGTCGCTTCACAGACTATAAAATACTACCGAGAAGCATGCGGAATTGTACGAGTGAGACGGTTCCGCCCATGAGGCAGGCCGATGCCCCCATACTTTCATCTCGATGTGCTCTTTGTCGCGTTTCGTGCCGATTGGTGTAGGTTGGTTGGGAAGAGCCAAAAACGAACTTGAGTTGTTCTGTCCGGGCCAGCTGTTGAAATTTCTTCGATCGCCTACGCTGGCCCGAATCAAGACGGTGAGATTTGCGATCAAATCGAATGTGTAACCCTTTACCTGTATGCCCGGTGAGTGTGTGCTTTGTGTTCGGTTTGCTGACAGAAGTGGCATGAGCATCTACCTCAGACTTGTGCTGACCTTGATCCGCAGGGCCCTTGAGCGCATGGAAAAGTAGTGTGTCAGCCTGCGCTGCCTCCGTTGTTGGTTACGCATGGTTAGCGGAGCCTTGGCCACGACCAGGGCGTGATTTGGATCCTGGCGGCCCGAGCTCAGCCACCAGACCATCTGCTACTACACGATTCGCGGCACCGCGACGGTTTTCCCTCCTCGATTTTGTGTACCACGACTCTGGCTACCAGTTCACGTGTGTGTGTGCCCCTCCTGGGGGCTGAGGACGGATTGCAGCAAGTGCAATGGACACTGATGCAGCAGCAACGGCTGCTTATGATGACGGGAGAGATGCCTCCCGAGGTTCCTCGCCATTGAGGGCGAGATCTCCGAGAGCCCCAGCTTATGGGGAAGGCGCAGAAGGTGCTTCTGGAAAGAAGTACCATGACTTCAGGATGGAACCAGCCCCGAGCTGGAACGGCGAGAACCCGGAGACGGAGTACCGCTTGTACTCTCGTTCCTTGAAGCTGTGGCTAATCGAAGCAGAGGCTCGGCTGCCAAAGGAGCTGATCGGGAAACGGATCATGGATGTGATTCCCTTTGGGTCCCGGCTGATGGCACAATTGGCACACCTCTCCATCGATGACATCACGGCCCAGGACGGCTACCGCGAGATTTTAAAGATTATCGACAAGAACCACGAGTACCTCCGGGACATGAAGTTGGAGCAAGCCTTCGAGGGCGCGATCTTCCGCGGGAGGCGGAGGCCAGATCAGACGATCTCGGGTTTCCTGGACTCGAAGAAGGCGGCATTCAATGAGCTCAAGCGGCAGGGCTTGGACCTGCTGGAGAACAAAGCGGGTCAGCACCTGCTCGGTCATCTGATCCTGAAGCAGGGCCAGTTCACCGATGACCAGAGGCAGAGGATCCGGGTGCTGACGGATGGAAGCATCGACTACGTGAAGATAGTGCGATCCGCAAGATTTTCAGTGACAGTCTTGAGCATCCGGGAAAAGGAAGCCGAAGCACCTACTGGGGAGAAGGCTATCCGGAAGACTACAACAATGACGATGACGACCCAGAGAACTCATGGTATGACCCCGAGACGGGAGCCACCTACTATTTCGATCACGAGGAGGAGGACATCTTTGAGGACTTGTTGGAGATGAATGACCAGGGGGAGACCTACATGGTTCTGGAGGAGGCCTTGCCGCAGGTCTTGGAGGAAGCTGAGGCAGTGGAGTTTGCCGGCAGCTACCTGAGCTTTGTCTACTACGAGGCCAACGAGCGGCTGAAAGGTAAGGGAAAAGGAAAGGGCAAGTCCAAAGGCAAAGGCAGAGGAGCACCCTACGGCAAGGGCTATGGCAAGACTTCCGGAAAAGGCTCAAAGGGACCTCCGGGCGTGTTCGGCGTGTATGGCTCGTACATGGAGCATCGACGAGCACTTCGTGATGTGCGCAACGGCCGTGGCTTCAGCAACACGGCGAACACGTACAATGGCAGCCAGGGCCACTTCGACAACCGCCCGCGCATGAGCCTGCAAGAGCTCAAAGCTCGCACTCGTTGTCACCAGTGCAAGCAAGTCGGCCATTGGTCCAAGGAGTGTCCTCAGCGACGGCGACCAGTGGCTTCACCAAAGGGTGGTTCAAGTCCGAGCACAGCAATGTTTTTCATGTCACCAACCAACAGCCCTGGCAATGGCCAGGAGGAGCAGCTGATTCCGATGTGTGGACAATACATGTCGTTTGCCAGGAAGGGAGAGATGTCTGCTAGCCAGCAACATGTGCAGCACCACAGCTACCTGACATACACGTTTGCATCAACAGTCGAACAAGAGGGTCACGCACTTGTTGACACAGCGGCACAGCATGGTTTGATTGGTGAAGTTACTCTGGAACAACATGATAGGCTTCTGCAGAGCCGATATCAACTTCGAGTGCAGTACTCAGGAGAATCTGGGGGCTCAGTGCGTGGAGTTTGTGGTGCAGAGCAAGACACGCGGATAGCTTACATTCCGGTAGGGATGAATGGTTTGCCAGGAGTGTTAAGAGTGCAGGTCGTCCCAGGGAATGTTCCGTGTCTACTACCAGCATATCTGTTGTCGGCTATGGGTGCAGTTATTGATATGAAAGGTCTCTTCATCTACTACACTCGTTCCGGAACCTTGCAAGAGCTTCATCGTCGACCTACAGGTCATGTCTCTGTGAGCATCACTGAGTTCACGTCAAACTTTTACATCCCCGACAACTATCGGTTCGAGACCAGTGAGGTTTGGTGTAGGAAGTTTGGAGGAGTAACCTCCCGGGACCTCACCATCCTTCATGCCAATCAAGTTGTCCAAATGCCTGCAGCGGTGGCGCCGATTCTATCTGCGCTTGTATCTGGACTACTTTTCGCAGGCGTTCTTCGCGCTCCAGGAGGTGATCAGGCAACCCCGACTCCGGGAAGCACGGATCCTCGCCGAGAACGTTTGGAGCAGCGGGCCCAGGAACTGCAACGACAGGAAAGCCAATTGGTGGCTGCAGCTGGGGCAACCCACATGGGTCCAGTCCGACCTCTTCTTCCTCGAGACGATCATGGGCTCCGTCGACCTATGGTGGAGCACCGCGGGAGGAGCAAGTATCTTGCTCCAGTGGTTCGGTACTCTCCTACCTGCAACCACGCCAACACGACACATGGGTGCAATGCCACATGGAGTTGGAGCAAGTGCAGCAGTTGCGGCGCTGTGGAGATGATTCCCAAGGTGAGTCCGCGCCGAATGAACGAGTGGAACACGGTGTTGGCTTACCAGGCGCCGAACTACACGGTCCTCGCGAACAAGAAGAAGAACCAGGCACCAGAAGGTCCCGCGTATCCTTCGGTGGTGCAGACACAAGGACCTATGAGTGTGGCAGCCAGCTCAGCCCGACCTCCGACTCTCGACTTCCAGGCGATTCCCCAGCAGCACGAGCTCTTCACTCCACCACGGGCCTCACCCCTGGAGGACATGAGCTTTACGGGCGAGCTGAGCAGCAACGAAGAGATCTCCGATCGGGAGAAGGACTTCCGGAGCATGACCACTACCTGTGGGAGTGTCGGAAGGGTTCCAAGGACTGTCCTCTGATGGGTCGTGTTCCGGGACACCAGATCGTGCCGGCCTTCGGAGTGAGGTTGTGTGTGACTTGCCACCAGGAGCGACTGCAAACAGTGATCAAGAACGATCGCCGGGGATACGAGTGTGGCCTCTGCAAGGACTTCACCCTGGAGATGGAATGGCCGGAAGTGTGGGGCAACCACCTTCGGGCGGGGACTCATGCCCGAGCCGTCCAGGAAATGGCTACAAATTCGTAGGATGGCTCAGGGATCAAGAGGTGCGAGATGAACTACGATTGGACCTCGACGAACTGACAAAACACCTCAACTTGAACCTGAGTTTCGCAATCGTGGTTCAGTAGTTCCCTCCTGCTCTTCAGTGCGCTTGCGAGGACCTCTGGGAACTCGGGTGATCGCGAGCCAACCCGCCAAGGCCACCTGGAACCTCCTCGCCATTCAGCGTTCCAGCTGCCCGGACTATCTGCTGGGAATGGACATGGAAGTGCTGGTGATCCAGGAGATCAAAGACGACTTTCTGATCTACCTGGAAGACCAGAGCCTCGACCCCATAGAGGTGACGATGGACAAGACCGTCAAGAAGGAGCTCCTGAGCGCCCTCAGCGACATTGGCGAAGGGGGAGAAAGTTACTGGAAAATGGCGGAGGATGAGAACATTTGGGGTCACGAGGATGATTTCCTGACTTTGGGCAAGGATCGCGGAACTCTGACCGCAGCCACGACTACCGAAAAGAAGCCCCGACAACCACTTCTACCTCGTGTACCCAAGGCAGCAGAGATGTATTACCCTGAGCTCCCTCAGCCCGAGCGATTGCCTTATGAGGTTGAGATGAATGGCTGTATCAGGGATCTCGTGAAGCTTCTCAAGTGGGATGGTCAGCCTATCTGGCTGAACCATTTTGGACATGTCATGATGTTTACGAAGAAGCTCAATGAGGTGTTGATACCACCAGTTGGACCCGGAGCCCGACACCTACGCTGGACAGCAGTTCGGAGTGACGGTTCAATGTGGAACTGGATTGAGCAAGGTGCTCATGGAAAGGTGTCGAACGAGGTGAGGAAGTATGACGAGGTAATCGTCATCTATCGCTGGACTTCCCCGAACTACGCCTCCGAGATCTTTGTCAGCGGCAATGAGATTACCGCCCAGGAGAAGAGGGTGGTGCAAAGATGCCATGTGAACTTGGGACACCCAACACCAAAGGAATTCGTAAGGTTGCTCAAGGCAGCGGGCACGAGAGATGACATCGTGCAGTACGCACTCCGGGAGTTCGAGTGCCCTGGATGTTCACTGGAAAAGAGACCAGCAACTCGACTTCCAGCAGCAACGCCGAGGACCTACGATTTCAACGTAGTGGTGGGGATTGATGTGTTATTTGTTCATGGCATTGACAACAAGATGGAGCACCCTGTTTTGAACATCACTTGCTGGGGAACTCTTTACAGCACCTTTGGCATGATCGACCACCAGCGAAGGACCGCCGAACTTACTTGGAAGGCCTTTACAAGGCTGTGGCTGCGGACGTTTGGCGCTCCTCAGTTCATCATCTATGACCAGGGGAACGAGTTCGTGGGCCGGGCTTTTCAAGAAGGCTTGGAGAGTCATGGGATTTGTCCGGTGGAGATCAACCGGGATGCGCCATTTGAGAACGGCGTGACAGAACGCCGAGGAGGCCTCTTCAAAGATCTCTACTACCGGCCCCGTGAACTAGTGGCTCCTCAGACGATCAGTGAAGTGGAGACGCTGATCTTTGAAGTGTCCTGGTCTTTGCAAACGCTGACGAACCGCTCAGGGTTCTCTCCAGCCCAACGAGTACTTGGAAAGCAACCGCAACTCAATGTGGAGACGCTGTCTGACCTTGGAGAGTATGAATTGTCCACAACGATGGACAGGGCCTGGAAGCGTGCGGAGCACATACGACAATCAGCTCGACAAGCTCTGTTGGACCTTGACACAAAGGAGCGACTGGGCAGGCGAGAACTGGAAAGACATCAATTCACCGAAGGAGAGCCTGTCATGATTTGGCGGCAGGGACGCCGTGGAGCACTGGCGAAAACTGGTCCATGCTTTGTGGTGATTCAGCGAGGATAGGATGTCTGGGTCACCCGACGTGGCGAGCTCTACAAGTGCCACGCGAGTCAGGTGTTTCCTATGGGCAAACTGGAGAGACAGGGCATCGAATGTCTACCACTCGACCTCTTGCAAGCCAAGGAGAGACTCCGGTTCGACAGTGAGAAGCTTCAGTTCACTGATGTAACCCAAGAGAATGCCGAGGGAAATGATCCACATCGACTTCAACGAGGAGAAGGTGCTCTAGCACCCCCTGATGGAGGTGCTGTCGCACCCCCTGATGGACATCACACCGATGACCCAGATGCCCACGGAAAACTTTCAGAACCTCATGCACTACCACTACGTCCTGATGTTCAATCCAATGACCAAGATGCCAACGGAAAAACCTCAGAACCTCATGCGCTACCATCAGGTCCTGATGTTTACATCGACGACCAAGATGCCGACGGAAAACAGTCCGAACCTCATGCTCTACCACCAGGTCCTGATATTCAACCTGATGACCAAGATGCCGACGGAAAACAGTCAGAACCTCATGCACTACCATCTGGGTCCCATGTTGAAATAGATAGTGAAGTGGCTCACAGACCACCGTTAGGACCATCAAGCTCTGCCGCAGCTGGTCCACAGGAGGTCTCATCGTCATCTAGCTCAAGTACGAGTTCGAGCAGCAGTTCAAGTTCGGGGTCACCCAAGCAACGGCCAAGCAAGATACCAAGGCCAGCGGAATGGCCACCAAAACAGGAGCTGATGAAGTGGGCCCGTATCGACAACAACGCCAGGCGTTTCAGAACGTCTACTGCGCTCGGTCCCTTGTGGAGTGATGTGGTGCAGCGGATCACAGTGGACAATGCCACCGGACGTGTGATTTGCATGGAGGAGTTCGACGGCAAGGAGACTACCCAGAAGTTGCATCGAGCTCTACCTGAACATGTCAAGAGTATCCGGACTACCCTGATCTATAGGAAGGTGGACGGTCATCCTCAGCCTGGTGTGAAGTACGAAGCTCCGGACCCAGAACCAATGGATGATGGAGGGTCAGATGAAAGGTTGCTACGGCGAATCAAGCGATCCCTGGATGATGAGCACTCCGGAGCCACGCTACCTCAACCTCGACGGGATCCTCCCAAGTCTCGAGTGTTTGGCGTATGGGTTGCAGATGTGAAGACACCATGGGGCGACCGGGCGAGATACCCTGTCATCGCGAACAGCAGGGACCTCCAGCTGTTCCACAAGGTTCTTCACCACGATACTCTGTATACCTACTCAGAGATACATGGGAGTTGGATTTGTCTGACAAAAGGGAGTGGCAAGGAACTGAATGAAAGACTTCTCAACGAGGAAGAGAAGCGGATGTTCGACGAAGCAAAGATACTCGAGATCGAGAACCTAGAGGGTGGCAACGCCATTGAGTTTGTCACGGACAAGGAGGAGATTGCACGCGTACTTCGAGATTTGCCTCATCGGATTATGCCGAGCCGATTCATCCTGACGAAGAAAATGAAGGAGATCAACCAGACCTGGAAAGCCAAGGCTCGCTGGATTCTCCTTGGACACAAGGATCCTGATGTGTTGAAGCTGGAGAGGTACAGCCCCACGCCATCTACAACAACCGTGTACATGACCTTCCAGGTCATTGCCAGTTTGGGCTATCGATTGGTGATCATGGACGTGTCCAGTGCTTTTGGACAAAGCGACCCTGAAGAACGAGCCGATGGTCCACTGTATGCCACCATGCCACCAAGCGGGATTCCGAAGAAGGAAGCATGGTACCTGATAAGGGTTCGAACTGCCGTCTATGGACTGTGCAATGCACCCTCGTCGTGGAGAAGGACAGTGCAGAAGGCACTCATCTCTCTTGAGTACCGCGAGAGCAGCTTCGACCCGTGTCTGTACTACTTGCCCTACACGCCGGAGGAGGTCGAGGGCAAGGACTCACGCGGATGTGCAGGTGTTGTGTTGCTTGACGTTGACGACTTTATCCAAGGTGGCAACCAGAGACACCAGGAAAAGATGGAAGTCTTGAGGCTGCGCTTTCGCTTTGGCAAATGGCGAGACCTCTACGAGGAGAAGTTTGGCGAATACCTCGGAAGAACAGTGCGACAGCTGAGCAACTACGAGGTACAAGTGGACATGGGATACATCGAGGAGAAGCTTCGACCTGTGGTTTTAAGCCGCGACCGCCTCAAGGATGATCAGGCCTTGCTGACCGAGAAGGAGATCAGCCTCTTGAGAGGAGTTGGTGGATCTCTTCTATGGGTGGGCCGTGAGGCTCGACCTGACATGGGCGCTGTGTGCGCCATGGCCATGTCATGGGACAAATCTGGGCCCCGGATTGCCAACATCAAGCAGGCCAACAAAGCCGTCAAAGAACTTCAAGCCACCAAGGGTCTGGCATTGCGCATTTTGCCGATTGCCTTGAATGATGGGTTCTGGATATCCTTTTCTGATGCTTCGGTTGCCAATGTTGGCGAACGGTCTCAAGGCGGTTTCATCATCGCCTTCGCCGACAAGAAGCTTTTGGATGGCCAAGTGGGAGCTCTCAGCTTGAACTCATGGCGGAGCCATCGAGTGCGGAGAGCTGTTAAGGCTAGCCTGGGATCCGAGGCACTAGCCATGGACGACGCCCATGCGGAATTGGAATGGTTACGAGCCATGTACTGCGAAGTCTGTGTACCCAACACGTCAATTGCCGATGGCACTCGCTTCTCCAATGACGTGAGTGTTGCAGTGGTAAGACAGAAAGACGGTGACAACAGCATCCTCGTCACCGATGCTCGAGCTCTTTATGATCTTTTTCATCGCAGGAGCGGAGCCGCAGGACTGTGTAGAAGGGCACAGATAGACGTTGCAGTGATGTGCAAGAGTGCCAGTCTTCTCAATGCGTCTGTCTACTGGGTCCCTGGCCAGTATATGCTGGCTGATCCTCTTACAAAGAAAACCGGGAATTCTCGGTTGCTCCGAGGCGTGATGATCCTTGGGCAGTACGCTGTACAGGAGGGACCGTTGCAGCAGCTCATAGCCACACTACCGGATGTTCCCCCTGATGGATGTGTAACCCTTTACCTGTATGCCCGGTGAGTGTGTGCTTTGTGTTCGGTTTGCTGACAGAAGTGGCATGAGCATGCATCTACCTCAGACTTGTGCTGACCTTGATCCGCAGGGCCCTTGAGCGCATGGAAAAGTAGTGTGTCAGCCTGCGCTGCCTCCGTTGTTGGTTACGCATCGAACTTGCCAACATATCAAGATATCCTTTTTCAATGGTAAGCCTTCGCTCACAAGATGCTAGGGAGATTAATGAAAGCCGATCTAGACTTGCCAGACTGCCTGTCTCGCTTTGTGCAGCGTAGTGCACGAAGTGTACGCAGTGACATGTTCGAGCATGAACCCGCAATTTGCGTGCTCGAGCTTGAGCATACGCAAAGAGCATGCCTCTTCTTCAAGACACCCGCCCTCCGCCCCAAAACTGGTGGGGTGGCAGGTAAGGCCTGCTCTGTTTACTAGACGGAAGAGACCTAACCTGACCGCCGCCTGCCAGTGTCCTGCCAAAAGTGAGGGCTTGTGCGTGCCGACTGTAAGGTTGTTGAATGTGCAGAGTGTTATAGCTCGATGTCACGAGCAACAGGAAGGATCTTACCAGCAAAACTGTGCCACCAGATGCAACCTGCGCGGGACATGATTGGCTGAAACTGCTGCACGTCTATCATAGGACATGCCTGATGCAGGCGCAGGCCCTGATATGATTTTTGGCGCCGGACCACGGCTGTCATGTTTTTTTGTTTCTTGAGATCATCATCTCGTGATCAGTGCCTTGTACGCTTGTACCCTCCTCTGTTTCCCCGGCAGATTTAGCCCATGTACTGCCCGATGAAAAGCCCCAGGAAGATCAAGAACGTGCACAAATTTCGCTTCAAGCGGGTAGCTCAGTTGCTTGCGAAAGCGGAAGATAGTTTCTCTTCCGGGTTTGTTGCGGAGGATGCCGAGCCAGCGCGATGCTCCTCATTTTTCATGGAGCCTGGTTGCCAGCAAGGCAAGGTCCCGCCTGCGTCACAGCCCGAGCCCTGCCCGGGGCGATTAGGTCAGGTCGTCGTGAAGTGTCTCTGGTGAAATCTGGTGCTGCGAGCTGCCAAGTCGCACTTTAGGATCCTGAAACCCCAAGTTTTAAATGCTAGATCCTATAGTCTTTGCACAGATCCTTCTGTATGCCTGGGTGGAACGTACGAATTGTTGGCTTTGACCTGATGCCAGGTGGACCTTCTAACCTATGGCCTCCGAGCAGAGGCTCTCGTCCGCCCAAAGACTTTGCAGGTGGGTTGGCCTGGATCGTGGGAAGCTTCTTCTTTGGCAATGTTAGTGGTCGAGGCTGACGACGAGAGCACAGATGTTGAACAAGAGGAAACCAGCCTGGGCGTGTGGAAGGAGCCACGTGCAGTCACCTATACAGGTAGCAAACGATTGAACGGCATGTTCTGTGAAGGATTCCCTTGCCAATCTTGATGACCGGATCGCATATCGTAGTCACCAGCTCCTCGGTTAGCCTGTGGCTGTCTGGCATCCTGTGACCGTGTACAACGCCTCAACGAGTGTGAGCTTGCCAGGCTTCACTTCAACGCATCTCTTCACAACAAGGAGGCGAAGCCCAGTAGCTTTGAAAGATGGTAGAAGGCCAGCGAAATCGTTGAATACGCGATACGGCAAAAGTCGGCTGGCTTGGACTTGTCGGTGTCACGTTTTGCGTGACTCTCGCAAGCTTTTCACATGGAGGGCAACTTCGCATCTGAAACATGGAAACAGGAGCTGGCACACAGTCGTGGTCTGCATGACTGCCTTTGTTATTGCAGGGGCAGGTTGCAGAGAGAATTCGCACCGGAACAAAACCCGTCAGGGGGCGGACGAGGCGACGGGTGTGAATGCCATGATCAGCGACATAGCCAGTAGGAAGAACTGTGCCAGAGTGAAGGCAAAACCAGGGTTTGCTCCTGCCTACAGGCACCACTCCACAACAAGAGAGGAGAAGTTGAGAGACCAGGAACAGAAGCAAGACTACAGGCACTAGACACCATGGATCACCGTGGGGTGGGCGGAGGGAGACACCATGGGGTGGGTGGGAAGGAGGGGAGGCTCACGTCCTGCATTACACAGATATACACATCTATATATGATACATATATACAAAAAAAATGTATATGTGTATGCTTTTGTGCGTGTTGTTTTCACTCACACACTTACATACTTCCACTCACACTCACACTCACACTCACACTCACACTCTCATTCTCTCACTGTCTCACTCTCTCTCTCCCTCTCTCTCACTCTCTCGCTCTCTCGCTCGCTCGCTCGCTCGCTCACTCTCTCACTCTCTCACTCTCTCACTCTCTCACTCTCTCACACTCTCACACTCTCACACTCTCACTCTCTCACTCTCTCACTCTCTCACTCTCTCACTCTCTCACTCTCTCACTCTCTCACTCTCTCACTCTCTCACTCTCTCACTCTCTCACTCTCTCACTCTCTCACTCTCTCACTCTCTCACTCTCTCACTCTCTCACTCTCTCACTCTCTCACTCTCTCACTCTCTCACTCTCTCACTCTCACTCTCTCACTCTCTCACTCTCTGACTCTCTGACCCTCTCACTCTCTCACTCTCTCACTCTCACACTCTCACAGTCTCACACTCTCACATCCTCAGACTCTCACACTCTCACACTCTCACACTCTCACACTCTCACACTCTCACACTCACACTCTCTCACTCTCTCACTCTCTCACTCTCTCACTCTCTGACTCTCTCACTCTCTCAAGCTCTCACTCTCTGACTCTCTGACTCTCTGACTCTCTCACACTCTCAAGCTCTCACTCTCTCACTCTCACACTCTCACACTCTCACAGTCTCACACTCTCACACTCTCACACTCTCACACTCTCACACTCTCACTCTCTCACTCTCTCACTCTCTCACTCTCTCACTCTCTCACCCTCTCACCCTCTCACCCTCTCACCCTCTCACCCTCTCACCCTCTCACAGTCTCACACTCTCACATCCTCAGACTCTCACACTCTCTCACTCTCTCACTCTCTCACTCTCTCACTCTCTCACTCTCTCACTCTCTCACTCTCTCACTCTCTCACTCTCTCACTCTCTCACTCTCTCACTCTCTCACTCTCTCACTCTCTCACTCTCTCACTCTCTCACTCTCTCACTCTCTCACTCTCTCACTCTCTCACTCTCTCACTCTCTCTCTCACTCTCTCACTCTCACTCTCTCACTCTCACTCTCTCACTCTCTCACTCTCTCTCACTCTCACTCTCACTCTCACTCTCGGTTCGTCCGCTTCCTTTGAAGCCCGGTGTGGTAAGAAGGACATACAACGTATCCCAAATGCATGTGCGAAGGCCAGCACAACAGCAAAGCTCGAGTTGTTGTGCGACATTTATGTGGACGGCCGTGGCCAAAGCTCCGAAGCACAGTCTGCCTGAACGCTGTTTCCTCCACCCGTACTGGAGGAACGGAGCCCCACGACGAACCGATCAGTTTGTGCTTCGCCTGAACTTGAACGCAGAAGCTCATCGGAGCATGTTGAAGTCGGCTGTAGGTCCAAGAAGCCCAACTTGGATGCCCATCTCTCGGTACACGGCACAGTGGCCACGTCCGTTGCTTTCCAAAAGTCTCTTTCAGGTCTTCACTGGTCTGATGCGGAAAGGTGGCAAGCAGCAGGAGCAGCTCTTCTACGCCACGGCCTTTGTTCTGATGTTTTTTCTCTTGTCAGGGAGACGGGGAGATGTATTGTGTGAACGATATGTCAGTCGGAGGTCTCGGTGGCTGCACTGGGCTTGAAGCATTGGTGCATCTCCCGGGATGGTTCCGTGCCAGAGTTTGGCATGTGGGATTTGCTTGGACATCAGGTCGAATCCGATCTTGAAGGTTTTCTCAGCAGCGGGTGTCAAGGAGGCGACAAAGCCGGACGCCCAGCACCTGTAAGGCTCCACTTTTTCAGCAGTTGTCACTGGCCTCCAGGCCCAGCTATGATGAGCAGGAAGATCTGACTACATGGCAGGAGTGCTTGGCTGCCGGTGCCCTTCGTGTTCCGTTTGTGGGAAAGATGCTTGGGTGTTTCGCTTGAAGTGTGTGGGGTGCCGCAAAGGTCGCAACGTCGAGGTCGAGCTCAAAAGTTCGGTTTGAGATCTGGAGTGATGTGTCCTCAGTCCGTCAAAATCCACGCTGTAGCTCGTGAGCCGCAAGCAGCACAAGCCACCCGAGCTGCAAGGAAGCGACCATTTCGCAATCCGGACAATTAATTGCACAGGTGCCGGGGCTCAATCAAGTGTTCACCGCTCCTAATTCCGTCTTGCGAGGCCGTAATTTCTTCGGCAGCACCAAACATCAAGAGGTGGTCCTGCCCTTAGAGGCAACTGCTGGAGGGGTCAATGAGCGCAAACTAGCATTCCAAGCCCCGAGTATAAAACGGAATGAATGCGTGCAGCCAACCCGGTGCCACTGCCTTTTGCTGTGAACCTTGTCCTGGACTTTCGATGGCTTCTGAATTGCAAGGCTTTCGTGCTGGATTCGGGTCCCAATTGTGCCCTGCCAAACTCCCTCCCTCCACTTCGCCAAAAGGGGCATGTTTTTCTTTTGCTCGCCCCTAGCCACTCCCCTTAAACCCAAAGCATACGACCCTCACGCCTATTCCACCCCCATCATCCGTTCTGATATTGTTTTTAAACATCGCCATGCGTTCACGAGTCGGGCTGGTGCTCCTGCCCTACCTGCCTACAGCCAAACCCTGCCTTCCCCCTGTCTACCACCCGTCGATAGACGGAAAACAACCGGTCCATGGGCTTTCATGAAATTGGGCTGGAGAGCCTCGTTTCGCGCCAAAACTTTTAAACATCCCCAGAATACTCCCGCCATTCTATTGTCACTCCCGAACTATAATGTTGGCACGCAGCTGTTCGATAAAAGCGCCTTTTCTGCGCATCGGTCTTGTGGCTCTGACGTGACAGCCCGGTGCTCTCTTAATGGTGAGCTCTCTGGCTCAGGAGACATCTCTACGGTGCAGCCCGCGATGGCAATCTCGAGACACAAGCTGAGCTGATGGTTCGAGGCGAAGCTCAAGCTGAGACTGCGACAGAGAGTGTGCTTGGACTGGAAAACGAGCTGGCGCCAGGCCGATTGCCGGCAAGTACATGGACCGGCTCTCTGGCACGCCTCCCAGTCCTAGCACCTCACGCAGGAAAACTGTTCTAGAGGCCTGAAGTTAGGGAACCTGTGGCGATGCTTGCCGTCTAAGTTGGTTCATTTCACTCAGCGGGCCTTGGTCCGTGGGGGCCTTGGGGTCCTGGCTTTAGCCTCGTGGATACGGTAGGGCGATGTCACGAAAGGTGTCGACCTGAAGGATGCCATGGTGGCAGAATCCATGAAGTGCTCACCCCACTGGTGTTTTGCACCCTTTTGCGGACGGAAGAGAGACTGTTGCTCCAGGGCCATTCTGAAAGTGCGGCTGCACCGTGGGCTCTACCTTGACTGGCCAGCACCCAAAGTCGCTGCAGATGCCTGCAGATGCGTCCGAGTTCACACTTGCCCCTTAATGCGGCCTTGGAGGTATGCTAACCAGAACGTCACTATCCTGGTCCAGCTCGCAGGCGAAGTTGGTACTTGCAGACGTTCTCAGAGCTCAAACGGAGGAGGAACCATCGTGAAAGTTCACTCTTTCATGAAAGAATGAAATCAGCGGACGCGGTCATGGACTCATGTGCAGGCTGCTACCAGGAAGCGAAATCGAGCAATGGAGCGTCCTCTGCCCGGAGACTTTCGTGGAGTCTTCAGACGCAGACAGTGGCCTTTGCGCCCGTGCTGTTAGGCCGAGGAAGAACTCGAATCTGCTGTCCTTTCCCGGCAAGGTTCCTCCGAGTCTTGTTCTCGAGTCGTGAACCCTGTCCTCATGGGGCCTCATGGGTCTTGAATGGCCACGCTCGAGCATCAACGGTGAACTCTTTTGCGATTCGCACTTCGAGCCTCTCTCATGCTGCCGTGTTCTAGGCCCTAGGCTCTGTGTCAGTCTGCTCCTAGACTGCACTGCCCCGTCGCCATTTGTCTTACGCAAAAGCTTTGCACAGTAAGCGCAGACTCGCTCCAGAGTGGTGTCACAGAAATCTTACAGAAGCCAGTCCCCGCAACGGAAATCGGTTGATTCGATTAAGCCTGCGCGACCTCGGTCCAGTCGAAGAAGGCTCGGTTGGCACAGGCCCAGTTTCTGACGTTACGAGTAGAGGCTGCGCAGTCTCGCATAGTTCTGAACGGTTTTGGTGTCTTGCATACTGTGGACAGGTAAAATCAGGATTCCCGTAATCAGCACAGGCATCTGCGATTTCTAAGTGTGATCCCGGTTGTTACCCGTACATGCTCGGCATGCTCGGCTTCGGATGTTAGCGCTGGGGCCGGGCCAGGGTTCAAGCCTTGGAAAGCCTCGGGCCTTGGTCCTCTTCCTCTGTGACCCTCCTTGATCCTGTATTGGTAGGGCTGGTAGGGAGCACGCGCCAACATCAACATCAACTCAGTACCGTATTTGTGCATGCCTGCGAGTCCTCCCTGCCGTCATAGGCCGTCATTGCATCTTGTAGCAAGCTCCTGTCCAAGTGGAGGTCTCCGAGAAGGGACTGCTGCAGTTTCTCGACGACAAGCCAAACGGAGGCAGCCTTGCTGCAAAAGCTTTCAATCAGCCTGTCCTGCACTCAGAATCCGCTCAGGACTCTTCTCCAACCAGGCGGGTCATGTACTTTGCCAAAGTCGAATCCGAAGCGTATCGTCGCCTCCAGGATGCCGTGCCGGCGTGGGTTGAACGAGAAACCGCCAAGGCGCACTGAGCTTGGGGGCTTGGCATGGCACGTCGTGGCACCCTTGCGACTGGAGAGGTGCTGGATCTCCCGAAAGACGTCAGCCATGTTTACCTCTACATTGTCAGCAAGGGTGACGAGGAAAATTGCAGCGTGTTGTCAGTTGGTCCTAGAACAGTTGACCTTCACAGTCTCAGGATTTACCGCCTTTGGCGTGGGCCAAGTTTCCGATTTCCGTGCCAATGTCTTAGTGAATCATTTTCGTTCATGTGTCGAAAGCTCGGGCATGCAGGGACTTCTTGTAGATTTTGGTAGAGGCAAGCGCTGAACACGGCGCAGTGGACACCCGTCAGATTCGACCAGTCAGTTGTGAAGCTGCGTGGGGCCCGGAGATCGCTGCAACTTCTCGAGAGATGATAGCAAGTGCATGCAATGTCACAGCTGGTGGGAGCGCTCCCAGCACTGCTCAGGAACGGCAGCAAGTCGTACCACGAAGACATGGCAGGTGGAGAATGTTGCACGAGTTTCTGCAGGTGGTGAACATGATCATGATGTTCAGCCTCTTGTCGCCAGGAATGCTTCTGGGCAGCGTCTGCATACAGACTGGCGAGGAGCCGGTGTTCAGGGCAGCCAAAGCCCATGCGGGGAGCTTGTCTTGTGCGATTTCCCGTCCTCCACGCATATTGCTAGCTAGAGAGTGGCGTGTTAACGAATACAAGCTTGAGATTCACGAACTCCGAAAACTAGGCAGGTATGTTCGGAAAGCATGCCGGGGGAATTCAAAAACGGGGTTCAGAGTTTAAAGACGGATTTGGAAGCAGCCGCGTCTTCACTATAGTTATATGAGAGCGCGGAGAGCGTAGAGGGAGCAAAGATCGATGAAGATCGCAATGGGAGCCTTCCCGAAGGCTCCGTCGATGAACACGCTTTAAACGCTGCAAATGCCGGTGCGGTGAGAAATTCCATGTGGGTTGAGTTTGGAGGAAGACCTCGACGCGTCAGCTACTCAGAGCCCAGGGTGACTGAGGCATGAGTAAATCTGTACCTTTCTGTAAATCTCAAGCAGAGACCTGGACTGCGGCATTGAGGTTGGAGGCTGTGAAGAGTAAAGTCTGACTTCAGATAAATCCGAAGAATCAATCTGGTCTGTTTTCTTTCGGGGGTGGGGATGCGGTGTAGCATCCCCTGCTTTTGATTGCACTCTTGCCGACTGCTTACCGACCCTTGTCGTCTGGGTGCTTCTTTTCAAGCTTCCTGTCCGTGAGCTCCTTTGTCTTCACGCTGGTTTCTATGTATTTTGTCAATGTAGTTTCAGCCGACCTTATAGTCTTGCAGTGACTGGCTGCGTTGGAAGCGGCGAAAGCCTGGCTTTGATTCAATGCGTCGGAGTGCAGTCTCAGGAAACGTGCCGCGCCTTCTGGAAGTCCTGCTTCCATTGACCCGGTGGAATCAGTAAAGGAGGTCAAGGCGCTGAAACTATAAGTGCGACTGGATTGGAGGGGCCATGTGACCTCCAACCGTGAGGACAAACCCGAGCCTGAGATGCAAGAGGAGGCTCCTGTGGTGCCACAGCCCCAGATTTCTCCGGACATAACTTCGGAAGCCACGTTGGTGGAAATCTCAGGACGCGACCTTTCTCTTTGTTGTGCTCTGCGGTGGTGTGCTGCACAGATTTTCGGATCCAATCTCTCGGGCTTCTGATTGCCCTGACTCTGAAGGGGGAGACCCAGTTGAACGTGGGCTGTCGGGGCAAGGTGACGACTGCCGTTGGTCGTGAGCTCAGACATCCGCTTTTGCGACGCTGGAGAACTCCGAGTTGAGCTCTAGCCTTGTGACACCAGGAGCGGGAGAGACGAAGGAGGCCAGCAGTGATTCTGTAGGGTTTGTTCTCTTTGTGCCAAGCCCGCGCAATTCACGATGCCAGTCGCGGCTGCAAAACCTGTATTCTATGTGCATCCTTGCTGCTGCTCAGGGGGTCTCCAATCAGGATTGGGCTCGATGCCGCGGATCAGAAGTCACAGTTGTTCGGGTGATTTCGGGTGTGACTCAGGGAAGGTTCTTCTGAGAGGTCACTCAGTTGCTTCTTGACGGGCCGTTGGCTTGTCTGCCCGCCAGGTGTACATCCACCTCGATGTGCTGGCAGCCAGATCATTGCCGTCTGGTGACGAGGTGCTCACCACGTGTGGGCTTGGCATAACCGAATGCGCGGCGTTTGTCTTGCATGCAGGATGGAGTTCCCGACGCTTGCTATGAGGTGAAGGCTTGCCGTCCGGTCGTATTGAAAGTGCGGTGCAATTGGTTTTACCATCTGCATCTGTGTCTGAGCTGTGCTGTGGATCGGAAGGTGGGAGATCAGACAGCGCTGCTTCACGACAAAGATCCCTTCTGCCGCTTGACTGTGTCTGATTCCGTATCTCCTTGTCTCCGTCGAGTTGATCAACAGCGACTTCATGAAGCTCTGTTGCACCCAACGGCCCGCGTTGCGGAGACCGCCTCTGTGGCTGTCTCCCTCTGAACTCGCCCAAGATGTCCTCATGTCAATCTGAGTATTTAAGGAAATGTGTTCGCGGGTGGGTGGTTCCATGTAGCCCTGCATTCTGCAAGAACATGGCAAGTGAGCATGCGCACCCACCCCAGCTCAGGCTCCTTGGATCCAGTTTTCATGGATCGCCTCACGATCGGGCCAGTCAAAGCCGAGGCACTGACTCGAGTGCATCGGACGAGACTGAATGGCAGCTTCATTTTCTAGGTCCTAAACGGGCCGGATGGCGAAGACGAGTCCCGCGCCTGGGGGTTTCGCTTGTGATGCTTTTGGTCTTCCATGAGAGAGTCGGAGGCTGGATCTGCCACCCATTGTCGTTCGTGTGTCAGCTTCTCAAACTTTCCCAGATGTTTAGATGCAAAGCTTTCGTGTTATGCTTCAACCTTGCAGGTTGGACAAGGACGACCACACGATGAGCTCCAGCTTCGAGGTGTTGGGCCGTGCAGCTTGCCTGGCATGCTTCGCGACGTCTTGCTGCGTGCAGCAGTGTGCAGCAGCTTTGCTGCAGCTTGCTGATTAGGGCACTGTTGGCAGTCTTCCGAGCGTCCTGGCCAGATTATCAACAGTGTGCCGCTGTTGGAGTTTGCCGAAAACGACGTGTCCCACGCGTCGAGCTTACCAAGTGTCCTTCGCAAGATTTCTTGGCACACATGGCCACTCACCAGGTCGGAAAAGGAGGAGAAGCAGGCATTAGCAAGCTCGACGCTTTTCTCAACAAGCATCATGCAGCTGTCGCGATCTCAGGACCGACTCAACGGCCAAGTTGTCAGAAGTGCTAGACGAAAACACTCGATGATGTCGCTCGAGCCTTCTAACACCTGTAGGTACGTATTTGTTTATGTATGTATGTATGTACGTAGGCAGCATGCAATCATGAATGGAACAGAATGTATGTGTGCATGCATGCGTTCCTCCGTGCATGTGTGTTTGTGTGTGCGCCTGCCTGCATGCATGTATGGCCAGATCGTGCCGTGAGATTACGTGAAGGCTTCAGAATGTGCTCCAGGAAGACACGACGACGGCAGAACTTGCTCTGTTTTTAGACGAAGGTTTTCCGAAGGTGGACAAGGGTTTCGTTAATTTCTGTGTTTGACTTGGACCGGAAGCCCACGATCGTAGAGGGCAACATTGGCTCCACCCACAGGATCCCCTCAACAAGCAAAGGAAGGTGGAGGTCAGAACCCCTTTCCTGTTGTACCGAGATCCCAGGACATGGCGACACAACATCAGGTCTTCGAAACACTTGGCCAGATGTTGCTTTGGCTGTCTGTCTCTCTGCCTGGCTGTCTGATGTGCGTACGTACCTACGTACGTACGTATGTATGTATGTATGGATGCATTCGTGTGTGTGTGTGTGTGTCAGCATGTGCATATGTAGGTAGGCAGGTAGGCAGGTTGATATTCATGTACGTACGCGCGTCTGTGTGTGTGAACTACATGTTGCATGCATTTGTCTCAATTTCACCTCTATAGCTTTTGATATCTTCTTCATACCTGCCTGACTTTATAGCTTCGGCTCTGTCTCTTTATCTCCCGGTGTCTCTGTTTCTCTTGTTCTCTTTACCTCTTTTTCTCTCTATCTCTCCGGCTCTCCAGCTCTCTATATCTTCATCCCTCTGCTTATTCTTACTTGTCCTTGTCATTGTCCATGTCCTTATCTGTTTCGTGTCCTCGTCCTTACGTTCTCTTTATTTCCATCTTCGTCTTTTCGCTAATTCCCACGTAATATTAGGGGAGACCACTTAAAGGGGACCCTTCTTAACCCTATTTCTGGCTCTCTTATTGAGAGGGTCTATATCCCCAAGGGTCCCTCTGATCCTGACTCTTGCTAATCTGGTCTCATCATATTGTCTCATTTTCGTTCCATGTTGTGTTGTCGCGTCTGATCTTACCCTTCCCTGCCTTGCCTTGCCTTGCCTTGCGTTGAGTTGAATTCCCTTGCCTTACTTTCCCTTTCCTTACCTCTATCTTTACGTTGGCCTTGACCTCGACCTTGACCTTAATCTTGAGCTTGTGATGTGTGATATTATCTTTCGGTGTATTAAGTTGAATCATACTGCGGTTTGAATGAATGAATCTGATGTATGTTGCGCTCCGTGGCTCACTGCTTGTTGATGAGGTCTGGTACGCACTGAATTCTGACCTGCGGCTGAAGTTCCGTCGAAATGCATTTGGGGCAGATGCGAACTCAGCCTGTCGACAAGAAGAATGTCGACGATAGGCAGGCTTGGTTTGAGTGTGCACTTGAGTGTCTTCTGCTGAGTCCGCGGACGGCTCCTGGTCGCAACGACCTCGAATGCTCATGGCCGCAGGACACTTGGAGAGCCAGTAGCTGCTGCGACAGTGCTTGACGATATGCCCCGTACATGCAGGATACACCGAAGCCAGAAAAACAGACTCATACATCGCGAGCTTGAAGAAAGCGAAGACGAAGCCGCCACACTGGCAAATCTCGGCTCGCTTCATCTGCAAGCGCAGCTCACGAGTTACACAAGGAAGATACAAAGCTGACTCTGGACCCTTGCGCAATATCCCAGGGTTTGTCCCTTTCCTCGAGCTCGTTGCAGGTGCTTCCAGCAGATCCAGACGGAGAGACACGCACCCATCTCGGCTTTCTGAATGATTCGTGCATGTGCTTGGACAGTGCGTTGCTGAGGCTAATTCGGCGTAAGAGCCTAATTCTCAGGCTTGCTACAAGATAAGGGTTGACGTCCTGGGCTTGAGGTCCCTGGCCCGCGACTACCTCGTAATCCCATCGGGTGCTATGCAGTGATGCAGGTATCTGGAAGCTTGGGCGGGGAGCAATGAGAACGTTGAGCTCGAAGTCGTGCACGGGCCTCGAAGTGCTCCACAGCTTTATGTCGAGCCTACACCTTGCCTTGTGCGGAGGCCGTTTTGGAAGTCGCAGAGTAGGAAGCGCGACAAGAAGGTCTTGCGCCTTTATGACACCAGAACAACGAGGCCTGCGCGGATGCTTATTTCCAGGATGCGTTGCGCTACCCTGGAAATGCAGTTTTCTGGAGTCGTCGGACCAGAACCCGAACTTCCAGACAGCTACCAAGGCTCGACCAGAATCGGTCCAACTCACACAGTCCCGTGCTTGAGTCTTGGATTCCTGTGACAGTTCGATGGAGAATGCAAAGACTACATGAAGAAGATGGAGCAGCTCATTCTTTTTCAGGTGCGAAGTCATTGCAGAATCGCCTCATCATGTGGTGTTCGCAGTTCGTTTTTTCGTGTGTTTTTGCATGCGTGTGGCAATAGCTCCGACAGTTGACAAGTTAATCTGGTGAAAACGCCGTTTGGGATCAAGTTTTGTGCCTGTTTCTCGAGTCGCTTTCGCAATGTGCGCAGCTCAGCATGTTGAGCGACGGCGTCTCGGGAGCGAGGAAGTCAAGTTCACGAGTGTTTAGGCCGCAGACTTTCAAGAACAGATGCGGCTCCTCCTCGTGGAGACCTGATGCCGTTGCGTTGAAGCACAAGCGAGCTCTGCAATGCAAGGTTTCTGCAGATCCGAGAGTGCTTGACTTCAGGCTGCGGCAATTGTCGGCTGCGCTTTGGCAACCGTTTCTGCAGCAAGAGCAATAAATGCCGCCAGGATGAAATATTTCGTGGCCGTATTTCGGATTTTTCGCCTACTACTTCCATCTACTTCCTGCATTGCTTCCGTCCAGCTCTCCACGCAATCCCTCCGTTGCTTGCCTAGGATTGCAGCTTCGTGGCTCCTGGCCGAACATCACTGGGACGACCAGCTGCTCAGCCTAGGGAGAACTAGAACTGAGACAGGCAGGACAGGAGCTACAGATGCAAGACGTGGTTTGCGAGCAGCCCCTGTTGCCAAGCACCCTAGGCTTTGGCACATTCCGGTCATCCGGTGCCTTGCATGACAGGGTGTCTGGAACCTGCACGACCGATATCGGACATACGAAATCTTCGGCATCCTAGGTGCTCCAGAGGACGTCTTTCTCAGTCTCGAAAGGGCAGGCCATGCTTGCTCTGACGGGTGCGGCATCGGCGTGTGCGCTACGCCTTAGAGGCGCTGTCCAATTCATGAATGCAATGTCATCACACAATGCATCGTGAAGCCGTGGGAACAACAGTTTGCAGTGGAGGAGTGCGAGGCAAGCAGATGGCGCTGCGAGCGCGGGGTGGTGCAGCTTGGTGCGTACTGGTAGGCTGTTCGGTACATGTGAGCTTCCAACTTTTTTGGACCAAGGACCAAGACTACTATGAGGTCCTGGGTGTGAGCAAGAACTGTTCGGAAAGGCTTGTTTGCTTCGTGACTTCATGTGTGTCTTCCCAAACACGCAAAGAGGCTGGTGTGAAACGATGGATTATGCTGAACGCAACGATGCATGTGCACACCGATCGACCCTACAGGCAAGGGACACCTGCAGGTTGGTGCAACAGGCAATTTGACAGAAGCTAGGAGAAGCACGAAGAGCACGAAAGACCAGCACCAGTGGAAATGCAACGGTCGCAGAGCGCGAAGCGAGACTGGCGTCTGCCTGGTTCGCAGCAGACGCGAGATGTGGAGATGTGCACAAGCTTTGCGAGTTGGGTAGCCGCTTAGCCGCCCAACACCATCGGATGTGGTTGCACTATGTTGCACTGCATCAACGGCAGATCCACAGGGAGGGAGGCATCTCAAGCGACACAGGATTCTTTCTTCAAGGCCGAAGGCAATTTCAAACGGGAGGGCGAGTGACAAAGGCAGACCACCTCGGCCATCTGCAGCTTTGGTGCATTCTTGCTTGGCTACGCCCTGCCAAGATACCAGAAAGGGACCTTTTGGTGGAGTGCTCGGACTGTGTGAGGTAGCTGCATGTTTAAGGTATCAAGGTCGTTTAGGCGGTTTGAGATGTGGTCTCCGGCTGCTCGCCTGGAACACTTGCATACTGTTAGCCTTCACTTGGCGGGCCACCGGGGTGACCGGGGTGCGCCGGCGACTTGCGGAAGCCAGGGACCTCAAGACTGCCTTCCGCAAGCTCGCGCGGCAATGGCACCCAGTGCTGGACTAAGTTGTCCTGTGATGTGACCATGACTATCGGTGTTGGCTCCGTTGACTCCACTTCGACTGGCTGCGACCATGTTCGACTTGCGCCTCCAAGGATGTGAATAAGGAGCCTGGCGCGCAAGAGAAGTTCCAGAGCATAGCGAAAGCCTACGAGGCGCCCCGTTGTTGAAGGAAGGCCGCATGTCATGGCAGGCTACAGCAGGCACAGATTGGAGAAGCTGAAAGCCTTTAAGTGTTTGGAGCATCTGAAGTAGAAAGTGAAAGCCTGTATCGTTTTCGTCTCAAATGCTGTTGGCTTGGCAAGGTCTTGTCCGACCCGCAGAAGAGACAGATGTATGATCAGTGCCCTTGTTGCAATTCAGACAGAGCCTGGTCTTTGTGGTGTATTCCTGAATATGGCAGTCAACATAGACCCCACAGTGTTGAACCGAATCAGGCAAGAAGCTCAGAAGCATATTATTTTTATTTATTTTCACATATTAGAAGATATATGATATCTGTGTATATATATATATATATGATATATGATGTCTGTATATATATATATATGTGGATAGATACAGGCAGACAGACGGAAGGGCAGACACAGACAGACAGACGGACGGAAGGACGGAGAGAGAGAATGAGAGACAGAGAGAGAGAGAGAGAGCGAGAGGCACCGAGCGCAGTACAGTTTTTGCCCGAAACGGGCACCTGTTGTGATGAGGGACGAGGCCGGGGGTACTTAAGTTCAGGGGTTTGGGGGGGATCGTCTGAGCCATATCCGCATCTTGAGTCTCACAGCGAACGTTGAGACAGAGAGTGCGCTTGCGAGCGCGAGGGGCCGAGGGGCGCCTGTCCGCTCTTCCTTTGTCTGCGTGCGGACGGAAGAGCGAGAGACAGAGAGACCCAGAGAGACGGAGACAGAGACAGACATACAAACAGAGATATAGAGCACAGACAGACAGACAAACGTACATGCATGTGTCTATACATACATGTAAATATGTTTATGCACACACGCATGCATGTATGTATGTATGTATGTACGTATGTTAGTTTGTATGCACGTATGTATGTATGTATGTATGTATGTATGTACGCATGTATGTAGGGCACCCATGTCTGTATGTCGATCTCTATCCATACCTATAAAGCTAGACCTTTTTTTGCATATAAACATATATCCGTTTCTGCATCGATGTTTGAATATCTTTGTTAGTTCTTCTGTCTCGATATCCATCTTCATCCCCCTTCCCCATCTCCGTCACTATCTCAATCTCTGTTTGTCCACATCTGTCTACCTACCCATCTATCTATCTACCTCTCTATCTGCTACCTATCTATCTATCTATCTGCCTATCCATCTACCTACCTACCTATGTATCCATCTATCTATCTATGTATCTAACTATGAGCGTATCTATCTATCTACCTACCTACATATCTATCTATCTGTCTATCTATCTATCCTCCATCGATCCGTCTATCTGGCCATCGAGCCATCTTGTCATCCAGCCATCTAGCCATCTAGCTATCTAGCTATCCATCTATCTAGCTGTCTGACTAGCTAGCTAGCTAGCTGGGTATCTAGCTAGCTAGCGACCTAGATAGCTGCATATCGAGACTCGAGTTGTAAGTTGTAGGTTGTAGCCTCAACCATGACTGGGGAGCTTGTTAATCTTACTGCAGCTGCGGCGAGGTTCGGAGAAGCAGGCCAGTTGCAGCGGGTTCAGAATCTTGTGTTTGGCCACCCGTCTGGCTTCATGATCTGCCTCGCTAGGCGTCAGTGGCATGGGTGGAGCTGGTGGCATGGGTGGGATGGGTGGCATGGGTCTGGAGGAGCTTTTGAGTCAAATGCTCCTTGCAAGGCAGCGCTTTTGCTGAGGGCGTGTTCGGATTATTGCATCCATTGCGCTGAGGTTCGGTGGAATGGGTGGCATGGGCGGCATGGGTGGCATGGGAGGTATGGGAGGCCGGCGCCAACGACAGTCCGGACCGCAGAAGGGCGCAGATCTGCACCCCGTCACAACGAAAAGCACGTTGAGCTCGAGCAGGTACAGACTTCCGAGCTACTCGTAATACGCCATGATATGCCACAGCTGCTTAGCCCAGGCAGCTCGAGGTCACGATCCCCTTCCTGCGCGGATCCGAGAGTTTGTCAGATGACCGCCCTGTCCAACTTTGACCCTTTTGCGGTCTGTGTAATAATGTGATACACCCAATGAACAGAGGTTGCTCTCATTTTGCTTTACCTCGCAGACTCGACATGCTTGGTGTGACCGAAACAGCAAGCTTGAAGATTGCAGACAAGGAGCTGCCTACTGATCTGCACCAGAAAGATGGACAGCTCTGCGGGGGCGGGTTTCTGCAAATAGGGGGGGTGGGTGGGTCGCCACCCCTCCCAAGCACACACAATCCAGCAAACCCCCCTCTGCCAAGCGAGATCGAAGGTTCGGGAGTTTGTTTCATGCTTTGAAGGATTCAAAGGCACAGAGTTTGGGCATTTCAGTACGCGCGGGCACACGTGCACGCGTCGATGTCAAACCTTTCAAACTCTCAAACTTGCAAGCAATCTCTCAAACTTGCAAGCTGTCGACGTACAGTCCAAGGGTTGAAAGGTTCGGACGTTTTTGACTTGACAGTTCGAACGTAATTTTCAAGTTTCGAAGCCTGAAAGCTAGAAAATTGCCATATCTTTAACCCAGTCCATTGGGCGAGATCTGGAGCTTCATGTCGGATCTTCAACCCGCCTCCTGAGTCGGCGAGTGAGGTTGATCCCATATCTTAAACCCAGCCCCTCATTCGGCCAGCACGGTTGATCCCATGTCGTCTCATATCTGAAATCCGCAAGTCGCTGGAGATATGGCGGTTGATCCTGTATTGTCCATATCTGAAATCGGCGTGTGTGGTTATCCCATGTTTCCAGCTTCCATGCGAGGGGNGTGGTGGGTGGAGGAGGGGTTTAGGGGGGAGTGGGCGTGGTGGGTGGGCACTGAGGGTGTGTGGGCCGGGTGGGCGGGACCAAACGCAACAACACCAGAACCCGTCAATTGCAACTGTCGAAAGATGGCTGTGAGTCTGGAGCCAACTGAGGACAGCCTGCTTTGGTGGTGAAGTGAAGGTGGACATCAGACGCGAAGAGCCGCCTGGCTGGTGGTTCTGTGCAGCACCGCACCACTTCGTCTCCTTCCTTGGTGCAGCGCAGGGTGTGCTCCACCTGCTCTGGTACTGGCACCAAACCGGGTGCAAGTCGTCTGCTTAATGAACTTCAACTCGCAAGCTGCCGCTGCTTTGTCCTTCAACCAGGCCAGACGCAGTGTCGACAATGTGGTGGGACTGGCACCGTCGCTGTGATGCAGTTTGATCGTGATGATTTGAGCGTGGCAGTCTTGTCGCAACCTGCCTTCGCCCGTCTGGCCATCAAGCGACGTAGTGCGCTCGAGCGAGAAAGCAAGGCTTCTCTAAGCTGAGGTGCTGCAAGTCATGCAGACTCCCTTCGGTGTCATGCAGACACAGCAGGCCGCTTTCTCAGGGCCAATTTCGACGATTTTGCGTCCTTTGTAAGTACACGAGCGCAGATTGAATGCCTTCGGCTTCGCCCCTTTTAAGGTATGCCCGGCATGCAACGGTTCTGGAGTGGACCCTTCCAGCCTTTGCGGTTCCTGCGGGGGCAAGGCCGGAGGTAGAATGAGCCATGTCGGTCGAAGCTTGCACTCTTGGCAGGGCACGACACCAGCTCGGCAGGAAGTCACCGTCAAGGTACATATGCACATCTGCACATCATCAGTTTTTGTTCTAGTAACTTTTTTACTTCAGGTGCCAGCAGGTTGCAATACTGGTCCGTGTCCCAGACTGATGCGTAGCGTAGTGAGATGCAGTAAAAGTGAAGCGCCGTTTTTCAAGCGTTGGTGTGAAAGGCAACCAGCTTCGTCTCAGAGGTGAAGGTGACAAAGGACCGGATCACGCCGGCTAGTCGATCGGTTCTTGCTCTCATCGGACAGTGTCGCAGATGCGTGACTGGCTGTGGGTGCAAGGACATGACCGGAGCTAGTGGTTGATTGGTAGATGCATCTTGTCGTTTTAGCACAAATATACTGGCCCGCTAGACCAGACCCTAAACTCCCCTGATTCTATCGGTGAGGGGCAGCAGGATTCCTGGGTGCTCAGCTTGCACTAGCTGATACCGCCGACTGTAGCGCATCATCCTGGCAGCGTTGTGAGCTGCACAGAGCGGTCATCCGGAAACATGTTAGGCTTGTGCCTGACTAGCATTGAGCACAAGACCGCGGCAAGGATCCAAGAAGGGTCCCTCCGGAGATCTTTATATTGGTGTGAAAGTCGAGTGGCCTGGCATGGAAAAGATAGGAACTGGAAGGATTCGCATGTCCGCGAATTAAGGAACTCCAACGATTTTCAGCGCGAAGACTTTGATATTTATACTGAAAGCACCGTGGATGTGTTTGACGCCATCCTGGGAACCTCCATCAAGGCAGCCACGGACCTCCCACCCTGTAAGCTTGAACCCTCGTGGTCCAGGTTGAGCATGAGCAGCATTTTGGTCCAGATACGTTCTAAGTTCGACTTGTTCTTAAATCTGGTCCTCCGATCGTAACCTCGGCAGACTGTTCTTGGCCCAAGAACGGGCAGGGTCTGGCTTTATCGCAGGTTTGGAGTGGTAGCTTTTGACTGCCGTGTAGGTGAAGACCATTGATGGAGACGCTGAGATCAAGGTGCCGAAAGGCCCGCATCGTGGCAAGAAGCAAGTCCGCACACAAAAATGGACACTCACCGACTCGGGTTGCGCAGGTACTCAGCCTGAAACACGTCTTCGGATCAGAGGTCGAGGTGTGCCAAAGCTCGGCAAGCCTCAGGATCGCTTCGGACCGCTTTTGGGGGTTGTGTTCCAGAAGAGATGCGTGGTCATCGCATGATCTAAGGCTTGCTGTGCACCTAAGGCGCCAGTCGACAGTATTGAAGTATGAATGTAAGTAGCATGAAAAAACTCACGCTTGAAGAGTATCGTCCTGCAGTCCTTGGGGCTTCGCAGCCACAATTCCTTTTGAGGCTGCACGTCTGAGGTCGCATTGGTCACCATCAGTTCTACTAGTCCAAAACCGAGTCGTGCCGTGGTGGCAGGAGCGTGGTGATCACTACATCACCGTGAAGGTGAACATTCCCAGGAATTTGTCCTCAGATGACGAGGAGAAAGTGATGGAACTTCGTGGCAGATCAAACTGAGTGCAATCTTCAAGCGAGCCCGCTTCGGTGACTGACAGTATGCTACGTGCAGACGATCAGCGAGCTCGCTTCTTTCTATGCTTCTTAAAAGCAGGTGCCTGCTCTGTGCTGTCAGCAGAAGGCCGATGAGGATATGTCTCAAACCCGACTCATCTTCGATGTGCAAACACTGCAGAAGACAATAGAGAATTTTGAGACATAGCTGCCAGAGGCTCGCTCAAGGAGCGAGGCATATGGCCAAGCTGAGATACAGTCTCCAGAGGTCGCAGCCGTCCGAAAGAACGGTTGGAAAGTAAGGAACGAAGTCTACGGATAGACTCAGACTGCTGCTGCTGTGACCTTGAAACTGCTGGCCTAGAGGCCGCTGTCACCCCTTTTCTTGGGCTGGGAGGGCTGTAGAGGACAAAAGACAAACCGTCTACAATACCACATCCCTCTCGGCCCAGTCAAACGTAACAAAACACTGCACGTCGAGGCCAGGATTCTTTCAGATTTTCCAGCTGCTACGTCACCAGTCGCCATGGAGTTCGTGCGCTACCATGCGCGTGCTTCGCGAACAAAACGCAGAATATGGCCTGGAGTCTGGCTGTGCTTGCTGCATGACGGTGATTCTTGAACAGCTCACCCCGCCACCCTCCTCCCTTCTCCCGCCACTTCCGCCGCCACCACCAGTTGTGGCCCTAACACGGTTCTCACGATGATGATGATGGTGATGATGATGAACATGGGTCGAAGTTGCCTGCGGCCCGGGCTTCTGAAGGTTTTGATTGCTTTCCTTGACGTCCAATGGCCTGCAATGAGAGGGCTTCGGGACGGAAGCAGATGTCGCTGGAGGGCAATCAGCACCTTGTGATGCAACGAAGTCGAAGTCGCCCCTTGTTTCTGTTTCCCACACCGTGCCAGACTCGCGCTTCGCGCTCCTGCTCCGAGGCAAAGACCATGAGGACCGGGACAGAGTCGCGCTTCCTGAAAGCACAGCCATCATCCACAGCACAAGAATGGGCCAGGGCCTTATCGAGGTCCTGGAGACATAGGAAGGCCAGAACTCAGATGGTCTGTCATTAAGGAGAAGTTCCGCGTGCGAAAGGATCGTGCTTCGGCTGCACAGCTCCCATTGAACTGGTGAGGTTGCGCTTGGCTGCTCGCTGCAAGTCATATCTCTGTTTTCGTAGCACCTTGCACGTGTTCAGATTTCAGATGCCCTCGACATGTTCATAAGGCTCCCTGTAGGACCACGAATTCTTGTGGCCTTGGTAGCCCTGTATACGGAGCGGATTCACGTTTGTGAGCATATGGCACACTAGCCTCTTTGACGCTGACATTCGTTGATTCTTCCCGTGCATATTCTTCCATTGGCCTCGCATTGCATGTCCAGCGTGGGCGGGATGAATTTTGCCTGGCTCCGGAGTCCGCAGGAAAAGAAACATAAACACTGCGGCTGGAGTCAACGTCAGAGTGATGAAGTGACCACGAACCATTCCAAGAGCACCTGAGGCTCCCAAGAACAACACATGAGTCGATAATGCGCACCACGCTCTGGTGGAATGTGGTGGGAGCGCGATTGGCACCCCAGAACATGCACCGAGCTGTGCCAGGAACATACGTCTCACCCTAACACGTGCGCGTAGATGTGGTGGGAGCACGATTCTTCATTTGCACGGTGTGTGGCAGGAGACAGTGCCGCCGGTGCAAGTCCCAAAAATTTGCGGCACTGTGGCGGCAGATTGAATTTCGCCAAATTCCTAATCCTCTGTGCACCGGGATTTCGAGACCACACCAAATGAGGCCCGAGGTGGTGAATAGCTTGGCCCTGCTTTAGGACTAGCGACTTTGAGCAATATCAATTTCGCTGACTGTGGGTGGAGCACGACCTCCTGTCAAGCCACAGAAACAGGCACGGGACCCGGGACCGTGGTAGGAATTCGATCAAGTTCGGGAGCGCTAAAATCGCAAAAATGTGTATTTTCCTCACCCTCCCCCTCAGCACCTGCTGTGAGCTTCGTGTGGATAGCGATCTAATCTCCCGACTCTGAGCGCAGGAACCCCGATATTCATATATATATATATATATATATATATATATATATATATATATATATTCATACTTTCCATGCTGGACGTGATCGTTCTCTGTACTGCCTAGCGGGCCTAGCCGGCCTGGCTACTTGGCGTCGCAAGCCGGGGCAGTGACAGAAGGCAGCTGGAGCCCATGGCCGAACACCTTATTGTTGCCGACTCTCGCTGCTGCTTTTCATGTGTTTTCGGGTGCATTTGCAGCCTTTACGTCCTAAGTTTCGAATCACACCTCATTGCACAGCTTGTGTCTCTGGCTGGGCTCCTTCATGGCGGTAATTGTGGCTGGAATCATTCTGACGGGGAAGGGTTCATAGCAGGCGATGAGCTCCTTGCGCGTTTGCTCGACTTAAGGTATTATTGCAATGAATCCAAGAAGATTGCACAGATCTAATTGCGAAGCAAGGGAGCGGAGGGAGGTGTACAATACTGAGTTCAGTGGATTAGGCATGATCGCTTGATATTCCGAGTGCGGCTCTCGCCCAGGCCTGCTGGGAGCAGGCTTCCAGGCACCCGTTTTCAAGGTGCCGATCATCCCATACCTGCAGACGGACCCGCCCACGAAATGCGCGATGCTCAGCCAGATGTGAGTGGTGCAGGAGTTGGACGACGAGCTGGGCAAGACCCTGGAGCCTGACACGCCAGAGCCCAAAGAGGTCGCGGCAGGGATTGTGTTGTTGTACTGGTACAAGACGCGCAGGATAGTGCATGTCTTGCCGGTAGCTTTCTCGAAGATATGTTGCACAATGCTTGCGGAGCCAGGCCAGTGGCAGAGATCCCAGCAGCAGGGCCCTTAACACGGCAGATAGCTGCTGAAATGTAATGCATGCCCCCCCAACTCGATTTATGTGCAGTTGAGGCACAGACCTTGGGCCGGGAAGGCCTCGTGGGTCGGGGCCGGTATGGAAGGAAAGAGATCATGTTAAACACAGATAAAGAAGTCTTCCTGAAGTTTCTTGCAACTGAGGCCCCAGATATCACTGGTGTTCCCCGAGCTCGCAGTGGACTTATTCGGCAGCAATATTTTGCAGAGATGAGCTGTCTGGCTTGGATTTAGTCTCGCCTATTTCTAAAACTCAATCATTACGTCATCTTCCGCGAGTGAAGACCAGACATGTGGAGAGTCTTGTGAGGAGGATGATTACGTCCTTCTCCCGGATGTGGTG
The DNA here is from genome assembly GCA_003297005.1 of Symbiodinium sp. clade A Y106. Classification (NCBI taxonomy): domain Eukaryota; class Dinophyceae; order Suessiales; family Symbiodiniaceae; genus Symbiodinium; species Symbiodinium sp. clade A. Next base: position 124,756 of record BGNK01001177.1, on the reverse strand, counting down.
GGAGACTGAGTCGGCGGTGTTTCGTTGAAGCCTCCTTAGCCACAACAGCGTCACAACTGCAGGTTATTCGGCTGCGAAATATCGATGAGGACAAGGATGAAGGGTTCTCACCTCAGCTGAGCCGCTCAACGGGCTGCCAGCCTCCAGCGTACGACCGTGAGTCAGTTCTTGCCCGACACAACTCTTATGCTACAGCATCCACCATTCACCAGGATTGCATGCCTCTCTCTTCCTTACAGCGGGAGCAAGTTGCCGAAGGAGGTGTCGAACATGATGCAGCAGGCATGGTGATAGTGATTCACGGATATGGAATTGATAGTGGCCGTCCTCGTTTGAGTGAATGCCGCTGTTGCGTAATGTTGTTGCGGCTGTTTCTGTTGTTGCTGTTGTTGCTGCTGCTGTTGATGCTGCTGTTGCTGCTGTTGCTGTTGCTGTTACTGCTGCTTGGTACTGGTGGTAGTACCTGGTAGTAGTTATCATGCTTATTATCACAATCATTATTATTGGTAGTAGTAGTAGGAGTAGGAGTAGGAGTAGGAGTAGGAGTAGGAGGAGGAGGAGGAGGAGTAGGGGGGGTAGGAGGAGTAGGAGGGGTAGTAGTAGTAGTAGTAGTGGTACAGAGTAGTACAGTAGTAGTAGCAGCAGAGGAGGAGTAGTAGTAGCAGCAGCAGTAGCAGTAGTAGCTGCAGTAGTAGTAGTAACTTAGTAGGAGTCGTCGTCGTAGTGGTGGTAGTAGTAGTAGTAGTAGCAGCAGCAGTAGCAGCAAAAGTATGTGCGAAGCCTGCCCTTTGCCCACGTCTTGCGATTCGTCAAAGTCATCTCTCTGCCCTGCCCCTCAAGCCTCATGCACCGGCGTCCATTTCCTCATTATCATGATCATCATCACCCTTTTGATTCAGGCTTTGGTGTTTATCAACCACTAGTTCACTCGAAACCACTCAAAAGTAAACTCCTACCCTCCGTTCCCAACTCCTCTCCCCCAAAAAACCCTCGCACCTGCCCCTTCACCCCCGCCCCCTACCTCACTCCCACCCTGTCCGTCTTCTCCCCCTTTTGGGGTTTTGCGTTTCTTAACCAGCATCTTTTGGGGTTTAGGGGTTCTCACCCAACATCCCTCTTCTCGGTTCGGGGTTTATAAACCAACATCTCCGGTCAGGGTTTTGGCATGTTTTGGGTCAACATCTCCTTTCAGGGCTAATGGTTTGGCAACAAACATCTCCTTTTTAGGGTCTGGGTTTGTCTCCCAAACTCTCCCTTTATGGTTCTGGGTTTCGCAACCAGTGTGTGTTTTTGTTGCGCTTCTCAACCAACATCTTTTTTTACGTTTAGGGTTTTCCGTTGTTCATTCCTTTTAGGGTTTTGGGTTTTAGGGTTTTTGGCAGCATCTCATTTTGGGGTTTTGGGCTTCTCAGCCAACGTCTCCGTGCAGGTTTCGGTTCCTCAACCAACGTCTCCTTTCAGGGCTCCATCTCTTTTTGGGGTTTGGGGTTAGTCTACCAACATCTCCCTTTACGGTTCAGGGTTTCGCACCCAGCATCTTCGTTCAGGCTTTGTGGTTTCTCAACTAACTGTTCGCTCCTTCTAGGGTTTGGGTTCAATATTTTTCAGGTTTTTTTCCTTTTGGGGGTTCTGGGTTTGGCAACCAACATCTGCTACTCGGGTTTTGGAAACCAACATCTGGTTCGGCCACCAACATATCCTTTTAGGGTGTTGGGTTTGGCAACCGACATCTGTCTTTAGGGTTGTTTGTTTGTCAGCCATGCTCGAAGATTGAAGATGTAAGTTGTATATACACGGCCATGTAATACACTGCAACCATAAACCTCACCAGCAGTTCTCTCATCATGCTGTGACAGTAAGAAATAATCTTGGTCTTGAACATGTTTTTCTCAGCCACCATCTTCTGTTTGGGTCTTGGACTTCTCAACCAGCGTCTCTTGTAGGGTTTTTGTTTTGGCAAGCAACATCAGTTTTTTCGGGTTTTTTTGGTTCGGCAGCCATCATCTCTGTTTAGGGATTCGCCACTGCTACTCCGCAAAGAAGCCTTTCAAGTGGTTCCAGAATTCACCCTCAAGGAAGGGAGAAGGCCACAACATTGAGCTCCGCTACGTGTAGGTTCCAGGAACCACTCCCGCAAAGGTTTTGCCCATGCACGTCGACAGTTCGAAGCAGCCAAACTTGCTGGAGCCACGAAAGGGACCTGGCTTCCGGTCCCTCCCTGCCCTTTCTTCAGCACACTCAAGGACGTCGCTGCTTCGGAATTTGGCTTGGGAACTAGAATCGTCATTATAGCAGCAGCATCCGGGACCGGTTGGTTTTGATCCCAAAAGGAATATGCCAGGCTTCGCTGGAGCTCGTATGCTGCTCAAAAATAAAAGCCGTGTTGATCAAACAAAAGAACGTCCCAAAGCCCGTCGCCAGCCATGCCGAAGGAATAGCGGCTAGCGAGCATTTCAGTGCCCATGTTGTAATGCTCCCGTCGCTGGGAAAGTAGCCATGCGATGACCAATGCGGTCGCTTTAACCGAAAGTCTGAGTGCCCGGACCTGGATGTCAAGACTAGGTTTGCCTTCACGGCGACGCAGCGTTTCAAGGCCGTTAAAAAGTGTGATAAGCTCAAGCAAGCTGCCATGATGCTGTTCGGACGCAAAAGTTGAAAACACACAGGCCTGTGAAGTTGGACGCCTCCAAGAGAACAAATGGGGTTGTGAAACAGCGCGTCAAGAGACAGTGGTGGTGTGCCGACTGCCTTCACATCGTCGCTGGCTGCAATACTAAGCCCAAATTAATTCACTACGTGTGTCAAGAGTGGGAGAGACAAGACAGGTTTTGGGTGCCTGAGTCGTAGTTCCGGCCCGGCCAGTTCTCATTGGCAACAAAACCGACGCGTCCGTCAAAGCAGCATCTGGACCCTCGAGGTGGACGGGGTTAAAGGTGCCTGGGACATGCTCCCATTGCTGGAAGATGACAGGCCCAACATAATCATGCTTCAGGAAACGGCCATAAGAGGCTTTTCGCGACCAAGGGCTTCATATCTGCCGCAGGAAAGCGCGGCTACAGTGGCTTCTTCTCAGGAGACCAGGTGTCTCTGTGCGCTCGCGCGGAGGTTCCATGATCCTTGTCCGTAGCAGCATATCAGTGCACCCGGCCTGGTCGTACACGTGCAGGGGTGGAGCGACGCAAGCAGTTTATGCGGCTGGATTCTTTCCGCTTGCCTCGCCGATGAAGCTGCTCTAGGGACTCTAGTGGTTGCCTCTACCATCTTCTGCCTGCCTCCTGGGGTTAGGTGGTGTTTGGGAAGAGATTTTCACGTGTTGGCCTATTATGGGAAGTGTTGGAAGCACTTTCGAGCCTTGGGGCCGGGCTCGGGCAATAGATTTTCGACGACTTCTTTGGTACCATGCCTCTCACTGGCACTAGGCTGCTCGAGTACAAAGTTTCGGGTCATAAGCTCGCCGCTTGTGAACACTTTGTGCTGTTTCCTGCACCTGAGTTACCAGAGCCGCCAACTGAGCTTAAGGACCAGTGGATGAAAATTGCCCAGCAAGAAATCGACTGGGCGAGCTGTCCTGAAGACTTTGCAGGCATGGAGGACCTTGAAGAACAGTGGAGCGTCCTTAGTGGCTTGTATCAGTTTTCGGTGTTCGGCATTCTTCAGGGTTTGCTCGCAGCCTTGAGAACTTCGATCCCAAGGTCCACAAGTCCCCGCATTCTTTAGACTCACAGAAAACAGAATGAAAATACACATCCCGCAAAAGTCGTATATTGCACGAAAGCTGCGCAACATGCTCGAGGTTATTGCAGTTTTCTGCAGCAATCCTGCAACAACGAACGACACACTTCGAACGACACACTTCGCTGCAGCAGACGCACACTACCTGCGGCTTGGTGGTGATTTATGTGGACTCGCATTCACAAGTTACCACTAGTTACCAGGCCCCCGCTTTCTTTAGGTAAAGGCACCTCTTTTGGTCGAGGGGTGATGCCCTCAGCATCAGGCATCGCCCCACAAGCCAAGGGGACACTGTTCGAGTATTTGCAGCCACACGGGCATTAGCTGAATGTGCTTTTGCCTGGCGGTGCTGTGCGGGTGTGCGTGTTTGTTCGACCAACCCTCCCCCCAATGCCCCGCCTCTCTGAGCCATTGTCCCCAGCTTGGTACTTCGGTGATGGATCACCGAGGGAAGAGCTTTGTTCCTGCGATGATGTGGGCTGTCTTGCCAAGTGCCAAGTGTCCAATTCCAACCCAAGTTGCCCGGCTTGGGGGGGCGGGCCCATGGAAGTTCGGGTGGCACGTCCCTCCCCTAATCCCCGGCTCGGATCGAGGGGCCCGGAGCGTTGAACTCTGCACCGGAGCCCCGATGACGTATGCGGAGGGGCACAAGGCGAGAGGGACCGTTTCCGTGGACCGGAGAGCACCCCAGGACGACAGTCACTCACTCACTCACTCATTCACTCTAACAAGTCCAACCTTGCAATTTCTTTGTTCCCTTCCTGAGACCTTCACCATCCTCCTCCAACTCTTCCTGAACGAACGCCTGGTGGATCTGGTGCCGGCATGTTGATGATGATGATGACGACGATGATGTTGCAAGGCCAGGGGCCAAGCTCAAGTAAAGATGATCAAAACGTGATTCCTGGGCAGCCTCAGAAGGCATACTGATGCGCAGAACAAAGCTGCCGGCATGCTCCAACAAACAGGGCCGTCATGTGCAGAAAAGGCGCGGTGACGCATGCAAGGAAACAAGGAAGTGATGCTAGGCCAAGACGATTGAAATGATGCCAAACTAGAGGGTTTAGAGTTCGGGGTTGAAAGTTTAGGGTTTCGAATGGGGGGTCTCGGAGTTTGGGGTTGGGGGATGAGCATAACAAATGTCGTCAGGTATAGGCACCGAAGGTGGATCACGGTGGCGGCTTGCAGAAGAAGCGTTTTACAAGCGGTCTGGAGAATATAGTCACATAGTCGCTGTGAACTACATCGTGTCGCACTTCACCATCGCTTCCTGCCCAATTGGGCTATGGAGGGGATGCACCTATGCCTCACTTTGTTGTTTCTTTCTCACATTCGTTCTGCCTATATGGCGCCAGGTTTTAGCCTTCGCTTCATGCTGGATTGAACTTGCATTTGCTTTTGTTCTGCCTTTTGAAGACCTCGGCTTCCAGGCCGTGTCGCTTTGGCTGTAACTTTGTTTCGCTTTTTTGCGCGGCACAGATAAGAAAAACCCTGCAAACGCTAGGCTTCGGCATACATAAGATCATGATTCATTGGCGTTTGCGTGCACATCATAGTGAAATGTCTTGCACTGTGCCGTGCTTCAAACGACGCAGTTCACTCGACCATTCACTGCGTTCACTGCAGACTTGTCCGGCCGGAAGTTGTGCCCGGGTGAATCCGGCCGCAATCTGCACCAGGCATTGCGAACGCGAGATGTCATCCAGAAGTACGAGCCAGGCAGTGCCATGTGGTGCTTGTTTCTTGTGAGAGACGTTGTTGGATTCTCAATTGGATTCTCAATTTTTTTTGCTAGTTTGTTAAGCTTAAGATCCAGCTGTTTTGCAGATCCAAACAACAATCCGCGACTTGCACTTACCACTTCTGCGTGCTGCTTACTTTCCAGCTGCTGCGACGACGAGGGGATCAGCGGGATTCATTGAGGAAGTTGGGTGCTGAGGACAAAGTGGAGGTGCTTGTCCACAACAAGGAGACCCATTGGGTGTACGGCCGCAAGGCTTTACACACGACCTACCGTGAGGATCTTGGATTTGCTTTGATCGCTGAACGCGTCAGGTGCAGAAAGGTACACCCAACGGTGCACTGCTCAGCAGAGTCTCAGTGCTTCGCTTTTGACGGGTCCAGGCAAGGCTCTCAAAGACACGCTTCTTTTGCAGTGGTGCCCATTCAGGAAAGCGATCAAAGGAAGAGGGCTGGTTTCCAGATTGGGTGTGAATCTTGGTCGCGGCACTGTGCGAATGCAGCAGACCCCATGCATATCAGTGGGCTTCAACGCCCTGCGATGACCCAGGCCGTCAAGCCCATCAGGAAGACTGACTGGTACCAACACTGCTTGGAGGTGGGAGCCTGCGCCTGAACGCTGGCCTGAGGCCTCTCGCCTCCCCCCTCATTCTGATGGCACTGCATCCTGTGCGTGAGTGTATGGCCTTCGTGAGAAGCCTGGCTGACGGGAACGGATGAAACTCGGCAGGATAGTCTGGAGCTGCAGAACCTGAGCGAAAGTGACAAGAAATACGATTGGGAGAACACGCCGCAGTGGGGAAATCCGAGAGTCTCGGTGGACTGCCGGGCTCACAAGACATGCAGAAGCCGCTGTATGCCGCTGTCTGTGTCGCAGTTTTACAGCCGGGCTCATGAAGTGAAGAAGCCAGTGCCTGCAATCTGAAGGTCTCAGATTGCTGTACAAGTGTTGGCAGGACCTCGTCGATATCTTCGTCGACGTGTTTGCGGTCCAATCAGGTAGACTCAGGCGGCTGCCTGCTGTGTCGTGGGTTCGGCTGTTGCCTCATGCTACATTTGACGGTTCCAAGCAAGGGCTGAACCAGCAACGCAGATCTGCCGGACGGATTGTTGACCAAAGCATCATCGTGTGGACCATGAGTATTCGCTGTTGTCACATTTGCTTGCCTTCGGTTCGATCGGGGAGGGAGGCATAGCGTCCCTCAAGGTCTCCAAAGCCAACACATCTCGTGGCCTTCAAGCCATCGTTTCTTTCAGAGCTCGCACGTCCCTCCAAGCACGCCTTCGTGCATGCCTTTGCACCGATGTGGGTGCGCAGGTGGGATGGACTCTTCCACACCGGCCGAAGCCTGCTCAACCAGCGCCACTGATGCATTCCTTGCGTGTCAGGGGGTTTGCTTGATCCGTTACTGAAAGCTGCAGTGGCTCCGCCTGATGTTACAGTTGATCTTCATTCATCTTGCTGTGCTACTACCCGATTTTTCAGAGTAATTCCAAGGCGCCTCTTTAGCATCACTCCGGAACGCGACAATCACGACGAAAAGGCCATTTAAGACTGGAGACTGTCGCCTGAGCATATTGCATGCCATAATGCTGATTGGTGCGCAAGCTTGCTCATTGTCACCATACATCTGCATGCAGGAGAAGCCGATAGATCAATTTTTCAATAAGGCTGGGATCTCAGCACGAACCCAACATGGCACGAATGACGTGCTAGTCGTGCACGTAGTTCCTGATTTCCTCCAAGTTTTGTCAGTGCAAGTGTGTGTGTGTGTGCAATGTGCCCCATCAGCCGTCTCCAAGCAGTTCATGCAGCATGCCGTGTCATTGAAACAAGCAAAAGGCGAGGGAGCGATTTTCCTTGCGAACATATCCAGCCAGCTTGTTACAAGTACAACCTTAAAGAGTTTGTTGCAGGGACCGTGAGTTGGCTTCTGGTCATATCGCAGACACAGTGCACTGAGCCGAGCAGCAGGAAGGACACTTGCAACTTGCAGCAAGGTTGATGTCAAGCAGTGCTGTTGATGCTGCTGTGCGGAGATGGGAATGGTTCTTCTGGAAGACTGGAGTTGCGAGTTTCGGCTCGTGCACGACGTGGGAAACGCTAAGGATGCTAGGAGAAGCAGAAGCAGACCAAGAGGCGAGAACGTCGAGAATTCAAGGGGGATGGGTTCGGCCCAAACCTTCAGGTCCAGTAAAGACCGGCGTGAACAAGGGTGGCGGGGCTGTCGACGACCCAGCTCCGGAACACATGATATCTCGAAGCAGGTGTCCCTGTGTTTGCTGATCACCGAGCCTCGAAATTCAACAAGGCAAAACCATGCAACACCCGTCTCTGACCTTCCGCGTGTGTTTGTGTCATCTGCTGTAGATGACTGTAAATGCGATAAGCCTTGCCGGGGACCCTGAGACCAATGAAGCCTTGCCGACACAGCATGTCACTGGGACTGCGTCCAGGGAAGCTACCATTGACACGGGATGGAAAGGCTGATCACCTGCCTGCACCTGCTGGTTTTCGTGGTGTGTAGGCCAAGCTGATCACCGCCTCCAACGGCCTGCCCTCGCTGTACATCGTTACTTTTGTACCTGCAGCCTGTAGATAGGTCAAGTGACGTGCAGTCATGTGCATCATGTTACATGTATGAAGTACAGTGTGCATGAGTGTGATTTATCGGCTTGTTTGTCACATGTCAAGCGTGGAAATCAAGCATCCTGAATTCCGATGACCGATGTCCAGCTCGTCATTCTTGGTTCTCGCTCCACCGACCAGTCTTGTGATTACAGAGTTGTGTAATTACGTCGGAGCCTTGCCGCTTTTTTCGGCAAAGAAGTATGCCCTTCTTCGGCGAAGAAGTATGCCGCCCGGCTCCTGTGTTGGCAGGATCCGAAGCTGTTAGGATTTAACAACAAGTGCAAACGGAAATCCAAGCCGGAGCTGGAAGTGGAGATCAATTGGAACATAAATGGATGCCAGGCATAGCGCTTTTTTGACGTTCCTAGAGTGCCGTGCATGCCTTTTTTTAGCGTAGTCCGTCTAGATCGCAGTTCGTGTCTTCAGCTTATCTGGCGTGCGCAGAGCGTGCAGCGTTGGAAGTGAGTGAACGAGAAGATGAATGATTCATCTCTGCAAGGGGCAAGAGATGTGTAAGTGACGCGCAAGCAGCGATGTGCAAGTGACGTGCAAGTGTCGTGCCAGGAAGGTGCAAGTGGCGTGCAAGCGATGTTCAAGTGACGTGCAAGCAAGGGACGTGCAAGGACGTGCAAGTGATGTGCCGGGCCTGCGGAAGAGCGAAGATGCCTCACGCATACTGTCATGACTTCAGAGAGACCGGATAGTCCAGGCCAGCTCTTTTGCGGATAAAGCTTTCTTCTGGGTCACTGGCTTCATTCTAGTGGTTCGATTGATTGCGCTGTCTCTTGCAACCATGACGGATGGGTTTAACTGCTCGAGCTCTGATGGCCCCATGTGTGTGTATGTCTGTGTCATCGGCTGTACATGCAAGAAAGGAACCTTGCGGTCATGTGTGTTAAGTTATGCAGGTATGGGGTACGGTCTGCATGAATGTGAGTCAGCGACTCGTTTTCATTCCAATCAATCATGACGGTACATGTCACGGCTGGAAATCAAGCATCCTGAATTGTGACGACCGATCTCCACCTCATCATTCTTGGTCTGGCTGCACCGACCAGTCTTGTGATTACAGTTGCAGTCGTGCACCGTGCTTCCGTTTCAACAGCAGGGTACTTTTTTGTTTTGACACTTCAGGCATCGTGGGGGCAGAGTTCCTTGTAGCACGTCTAGCATCAAACTGGCCAGCGCAGATCGTTGCCGCCTACGGGGCTTGTGGATTCAATCATGAGATCGCTGCTCGCAGCAATACTGGCCTCAGTGTGCAAAGCAACGGAGACAAACTTTCACCGACGAACGGTTTCAGCGTGCCCTGTGTTTCAGGAAGCAGCAGACCATTGGCCCATGCGCCATGCAGTAAATCTCGCAACCCTCCCGACCCAGCTGTATGCTGGGCAGAGCGCGCCCAAAACTTCATGGTCAGAGTGGGTTGAACGGTTGAACCCTACCAAGCCTTGAGCTTCCACGGTGATTTTGTAGAAAGCTTGACTGAAGCATTTGGATGATTGCGCTCGCCTTCTGAGGCTGACTGGATGCTTGGACAACCGCACTTCCGCGATCCTGGTCATGCACATCAGACCATCAGATAAGTGCTGCTAGTTCTTGTTCTAGTTGTTCTACTATTTCTACTTGTACGGAAGTTCTGACCGCAATCCTGTCTAAATGCTTACGATGGCAGATGGAGGGTTTGAATTTGATGCTCTGAATTGATGCTCTAGTCCATTCAGCACGTGCCGACAAGGAAGAGTGCTTTGATTGGCGGGTGGCACCAGCACTCCACTGCCCGCTAGACAGCAACACGAACCAGAGGTCGGCAATGTACCTCGAAGCTGTGAGTGTAGCCTTCATGAGCAAGCAGGCCATTTAAGCCAACGCGAGGTTGGCTTCAGGCTGCAGCCTCATTGCGAGAATTCGGATGACAGAATACCTTGGGTGCCGAACATGACACTTATCAGATCATGCGATTGTGTTAACATAGGTACGTGCGAGGTTGGCCCATTTGGCTCTGAAAGAAAATCCTTTCTGCTTTCTCCGCCTAGGATACGGTTAACCCGCTTGAGTCGTTCCAGAGGAAGCAGCTGAAACAGTGGGGGACCCACCCGGTGCCGGTGTGCGTTTCCTTTCTTGCCATGCCATGCCTGCCTGTGGATTTTTGTGGCTCCCTCGCAGGAAATTGAAGTACAACTCCAACATCAAGGAAGGCGCAGACATGGGCTCTCAGGGTTCCCGGCTTGCAGCGATACTGTTCTGCAAACTCCAAAGGCACAGCTTCCGCTGTCGACGCCACGCCTGTCATCGATCCTGTCCCAGTGTGTTCAGTGCTTGTCACAAGGCAGAATGGAGTGAGCAGACGGTGTGAACGATGTGGCGTGAACCGATAAGGACTTACAGAAAACGGCCCGCAAGGAGAATTTTCGGACAGTGTCCACGGCTTACAGCTGGTGCGAGATGATCCGTGGTTGAGAGCGTGCGCGTGCTTGGCACAGCAAGGTCACACCTGCACGTGCCCGAAGATTTGAGGCCTAGACCTCCGGGTCAGGAGGCCACCCTCTTGCCTGCTGCATTCACCTTTAGAGTAATGTTTACTTCAAGACTGGGTTGCCAGCAGCTTGCGCTGGTCCGTGCCGTTTCACCTATGGCACGCTGCTCCAGGACGGTGCTCTAAAAGATAATCTCGAGACCTTCGTCCGCAAAGTGGGCCATCGCATCTTTGACAAAAAGCTCGATCGCACATCCAGGCAATGGGAGTCGCAGGCCATGCTGCAGAAAGCCAAGCTGAGGGTCGTGAGAGCAAGGATCCTGGCACGCTTGCGGGTTGGGGTGCCGCAGCACCTGAAGAAGAGGGCCTTGTTCCCGGTACAACCCAGAGCTTTGAGGGCAGCTGTTGTCTTGCTTGACAGTGAAATTAGGGGTTTGTTGGTGGCTCGGGTGGGTGCAATGTGCTCTGCTCAGGTCAAGGAGGAGCATGCAGAACTGACAGACGTGGATGGTAAAGCACTGAGGCCGCACCGGCATGCATGGTGCTTTTGCCAAGAGCATTCTAGAATTGGGAATGCTTATGGGCTTTGCCGGCCAGGTTCACTTTGGAATTGACCGACAATGTTACTGTCAAGAAGGACTCCAGCTAAGCAACCTTGATGTGAGTCTACTTGAGCTTAGCCAGCAGCCAGATACTGAGGCAGTGTGACGATGCGTGCTCAATATGCTGTGCACATTTCGATGCAAGCCGTGCCGGAAAAGTCAAATCCGAGCAGACTTTCGGTGCTGGCATGTGCTTGCAGTGCGTCGGAGGACGGCAAAAAAATTGCCGACGTTCCTCCGGGTCAGAAGGTGCGTTACGATGCAAAGGCCGGGAAGTGAAGCTCTGCTGAGAAGGGCTCCCCTCGTGAGTAAAGGTGGGACAGACCACGGGAGCCAAGCGCTTACGAGGGCCGCACGCGGAGTGCCAGACTTGACGCTGTTGCTGTCAGCCCAGACGCACTTCGCGTGAGAACATGCTTGCATTGGGAGGTCCTGAAGTTGCCAGGCAAGGACATAACAGCCAAGGGCCCAGTGAGAGAGAGCGTGCATTAGTCATTAGCCATGACTCCACATCACATGCTCTCAAACGGCAAATTCGCTGCACAGTTGTGCCGACAGCTGCTCGCAAAGGTGCGTATAAGCGATGAGGATGACATTCGGCAGGCAACGGCAAACAACCTTGCTCAGATTGTACTATGTCAGCTGCCAATGTAACAACAGTGTAACAACCGGTGACTGGTGTGGTAGGTGAGATCTATGCGATCACTTGTCGATGGCTTCGAAACTTGAGATTCCTCGCATCGGTTTGTCTGCAACTCGTTGTAACATTGCCGGCATGAGCATCACATGTTAGCATATTCACGAATTGCGAAGAAGGCTCAAACCGGTCATCAATTTGAATGCTTGCAGCACTCATGAGCTTGTCGTGGAACCTGTCCTTGCAGTCAACCCCAGAATTTGGCATGCAAACGTCTCACAGGCGGTATGGTGACTAAGAACTTGTCGACATGTAGTTAGGCAACGCTGAGTTGCGGTATGGGAGGGCGGATGTCCATGTACTATTGCGTGAAGTACGCAAATATCGCAATGCTCAGAAAGTGTCAGACAGAGAGACAGGTGTTGGGATTGTTCCGCTCATCGAAAGATGCGGCCGGTCCTGTGCCAGCCTCGGCCAGTGCTCTGCTGATTGTTGGAACAGTGAGGCCCCCACATTTCATTCGCAGGATCAAAAGCCCAAAAAGGGTGGTGATGCTCGCGAGCATGATCAGGAGAGAGTTTGTACGTGTGTCCTGTGGGATATCGTCCCTTGATGCCTTGATATCTCCGCGTCCGTGCAGTTGAGGACTCCTGTTCTTTTCTGGTGGTGAAGTTCCAAGCTCCTGGAGTGGCAAGAACCTCGAAGCACGGACATAAGAATTTGGCCAGGTCAGCCTCAAGCGAGTGTCTTCGAAGCAGGTGTACTGGGCCCCGCCCGAGAAGCAGACTGTTTGGGAGGAGACAGCAGCATCCTGACCGTACGTGCGAAACACCACTTGACGCAGTGACACAGCTCTCAGACATGTTCGAGGTGCAATTGGAACCTTGCGGTGCTAGTTGCTACAATTGTCGTCTCGGACGCTCCTCCGGCCGGTCGTTCGAATCTCCATGGGGCAGGAGCCTGGCGCACTGCTTTTCCTTGTGAAGGTGGAACGGCGACGACTTCGGACACATCTAGCGCATGATTTGTGTGAGCGCAGGTGGATGCCACGGGAGAGATTGTTCCGGTTCGTGTCCCGTCTTTCGTGCTGCCGACTTGTTTGTGAACTCAACTGGGCCAGAAATCAATCTCCGACATGCATCGGCAGGACCTGCGCTTTGAGCACGAGACGGCCTGGTATCCGGCAAGGAACTCAGAAGGAGGGGTCCCAGATGTACTATCACAGCATCCGAAGGCGAAGGTTTGGACGGCGGCCCGAGCGTTTGTTCACAAGGATACTCCAGTCCTGAAGACAAAGTTTGTGTCGGTTCCTGCGACAGGGCAGCTTAATTTGAAAGCTCTTCTCCATGACACCGTTTTCTGCCAACAGCGCTGCAGTGCTGCATCGCTTCTCTCTCTTTCTTCCATGTCGCACCGACGTCGAAACTGCGTAGCCACTTTACGGTGCTACACGCCGAGAACACTAACAGAGGAAAGCAGCCAATGCAGAAATGCCGCAGTGACTACGTTTGCTTGAGTGGTGTTAAGTTGTTCCGGATGTGCCCTGGAGTGCTCTATGCCGGAGGCTCCCAGACTAAATGTGATACTGGTCCGAATCCGGCGAACATTGCTCGGTTGACTGTATTCAGGTCAAAACACTCGCTCCTGACAACGGATTCAGTGGCTGAGCTGCACCGAACCTCTGGCAAAAGACCCCGTACAGTAACTTTTCCTTAGAGTGTGAGAAGCGTTTCGGCACTTTTTTCTAAGGCAAAGAGCTGCTGGGTAAGGCGAAGCCGGCTAAGGCGAAGGAGCACCACACTGAGCGCCTCAGCTGAAATCTGCAGCGCTTTCGGAGCCCGCAGTGCCTTGCGAGAGCACCGTAGTTGCCGTGATTCTCGTGGAGCATGATGCTTCCAAGAAGCTCACGAGGCGCAATGCGAATTCATGTTGTAGGCTGCCCTGGAGCCAGGCCAGTGTCGAATCGTTCGAAGCAGGTGGACAAGAAGGATTGCACGTGTGGCTGCTTGTTGACGCAGCTTGCAAATGATTGCAAGCTGCCTTTGCAGGAGGTCGATGATGACCCTGAACCAGACGGGCACTCAGTTCCCGTGTTCGCTGCGCCCTTAGACACGCTTCTTGACAGGCCCCTGTTGCAGATCATGTTTCGCGCGTCGCATCGCAAGCAGGTTACCAAGAATGCCTTCTGTTGCCGAATAAAGCAGCGAGCGGGACTTCAGCACTTTGACAGGCTGAGGACCCTGCAGCACCAATCGCCATGCTTTACCCTCTCTGGAGCAGTTTCAATTGCAGGACCAAGAATTGGTTCAAAACAAGCCTCTGTAAGGTGTTTCCCGAGGCATGGCAAGTTCCGGAGCATGGGTTCTCGACTAGTTGACTCGCAGGTGTGATTGGTCACCGACTTGCGTACACGTACACCTTGTGTTCATGTTAGGATTCTTGCCAACTTTGTTTCACATCGCACAAGACCGTCCGTGCGACAGGTCCAGCAAAAGGCCGCCAGTGCATAGGGTTGCCCTGGCTTTGTCTTCTAGCTGTGCAGTTAACCTAATGGCAACAACTCTGGTCGATTCTCTTGTTCTTGCTTCTGCTTGTGCTTTGCATCGATCTACTATTGGCTGCCCAGGGCTTTGTGACCGAGAGTTAAGTGGAATCCGCCGCTTTTCACAGATTATCAGCCGTAGGACCTCTGCTTCCGATTGTGGATTGCTGCTTTGCTGCTGCCGCTTGGCACTCGGATCGCCTGATCCAACAAGCGTCCGATCACTGCCGTTTTCCTGGCCCAGACCACGTTCGGACTTGTGTCAGGTCGCGCCACCGAGAGAATGGCGACTCCGATCGGTTCTCCCCGTGTCCCCTCGACTGTCGGTTCTTCACTAGTGACGCCAGCCGCACGGGATGACGTCTTCGCTGCTTGCTTCGCGTGCTGAGGACGATCAATGTGCCGCTTTTGCCATGCGCTGCTTCTGCGACGCCTGGCACGATGTACGCCAGCTTGCCTGCTGCCGATGCTCGTGCTTTGCCTGCGTTGCCTGCTTTTCTGCGTCTGCTGCTTTTGCTTCGCCCCCTTCTTCCCTCCCGACCGATTCTGTCCCTTCGCGGGGATCCAGAGGGCGCCCGAGCCCTCTTTGGGTCCAGACGGCCATGGTCCTTCGATTTCGGACCCGGCGTCTTTCCGCCCACCGCGCCCGGACTCCAGTGGTCCGGACCTGGGCCGTGGTGATGGTCCCGATGCAACGATAAGCGCACCGGGCCATAATGGCAGGAGGCTCGCCGGGCCGGGCCCCGATGGGGCGGCCGTTCACAATGCCCTCGGTCCGGAGGCATCCGTGCGCGTCGCCACCGATGTTTTGGCGATCGCGCAAGGTGTCGCTGACACTCAGGCCGACCTCGAAATTCTTCGCAACGGAGTTTCTGATGTTGCGGAGACTCTCGAGGGTAAGATCCGCGATATGTGGGATCACATCCAGGCTGAGTTGAGGAGCGAGCGAACTCTCTCCAACAGCATGTGAGTGATGTCGCCCGTGAGCGACGAATCGCCGATCATGAAACAATTGAGGACCGCTTTGAGCGGATGACTCGGCGATCAATGACCGATTGATCGAGTTTGACCAGCGCATCTACCGTATGAATGAGGATCGCGCTGGCTCGATCAGTTTGGAGCTTCAGGAGACGATTTGCATGATAAAGCGATCCCCTGATGCTCTCACGCAGATGAATATCAACATTTCCAATGCCGAGGTGCGAATCGGAGCGGTTGAGCAAAATGCCACTCACCGAATCGAAGTCATTCGGACTGAGATGAGTCGTGCCCTCCACGATCATAAGGAGCGGACCGACCGCATTATCGATCAGCTCACCGCCCGAGTTGCGCAATTGGAGGCTGGTCACGATCTGACCGACCCACGCCGATTCGGCATGATCGGGCGCAATTCTTCGATATCATTGACCACAGCTCCGATGTCCCCCGGCCCGCCGATCTGCCGCCAGTGCCCGGATCGCTTTTTCGCGGGCACCCTGGCAGCACGATTACGCGATCGTCATTGCTGGGTCCGATCGACCATGGCTCTCCGCCCGGTTGCAATGCTGCACCGGCTGACAAGGCCTCAACTGTGCAGTCTCAGGCGAGCTGTCTGAATCTTGATGAGATTTTGAGGCGAGCCAGAGAACGAGTCGATGCGGAACACATCAAGGAGGATCGTCGTGGTCACGATAATCTCCCCGGACCGAATCCTGGAAATTTTGCCCAAGGGTCAGCACATTTTTCGGGCCGATCTCCCGAAACGGCAATTCCTGCCGCAAATGCCGCAAATGCGACATCCGGCGAGCGGTTGACAAACATCGCCCAAGTTGGTGATAACCGACAAGCTAATCCGCCTGTCCCGGAAGCCCGATTGTTTGCTCCCGAGCCGAGGCCAGTGCCGACGTTCCCGTGTCAGATTTTGAACGACGTGCGAACTGTGCGACAGTGCTGGTCACCCGGATGTTCCGATCATCGATCTCGGATCTGCTGCCCCCGCACCCTTCGCTGCACCGGCGCCAATCGGCGTTCCGGCTCATGCGCCTGATGATGGTGGCGCTTGCTTTTTGGTGGTCATGGTGGTATCTCTCCCCCTACTTCACCGGTGGAGAAATCGATGGTCCAGCCGATGAGAAGACGATTGATGCATTCAAGGGCTTGGATAATACAGTCCTCAATATGCGATCGAAGATGTCACTTCGACATGAGTTTGATGCACTGGACAAATTCCGGGCTACGATGAAAAACCCGGAGAAGTTCAAGCGTTACCTGCGCGTCGACAGTGAAAGCCTGTCAATGCTGCTCGTACATTCCCGACGATGAGAATGTGCCTACTCCCATAACCGATAAGGAAAAGAAGATCGCTAGATGGGAGGACATTGATCCGATCGGCTCGGCACGTATTCCCCACCGCTCGGAGAAAGGCTACGTGGTGCCTGACGAGGGCAACTGCGCGGCGCTTAACGATGAGACAGGCACCGATACGGCAAGTGCCAAGATTCCGAGAAGCGGTGAAAACGCTTGGCCCTGATTCCAAGACGCGTGTCGATGAAGATCTCAAGACGGAGAATGAGTTCTTTGATCTTGTCACAGGCAAGATTCCCAAGCGGAAGAGCGCCGATCCAGCGTTCATGAGATCGAAGCACGATGTCTTGAGGCTCTGCCTGAAGAGCTGGATTATTGTCCCGATGATCTGACAGAGGTGCAGACGCCCCGAAGCAGTCCACCTGAAGATGCGAGGTCTCCGATCGCGCCGACTAGGCGGAATGACCCTCGTCCGACCAGGACGGTTATACTGCTCCACAGACGTCTGCTGGCGATGATGATATTATGGGAGGCTCCGATAATCCGCCTCTTTCGTCTCACGAGATGCCACCGCCACGCGCGCCCGCGACGAAGCGGGTGAGCACGCGCGAAGGCGGACGTCTCCCTCATCAGGACGGAGAAGTGCTCTCGGCAATCGGACGATCTATAAGGCTAACGAGACCAATATGCCAATGGTGCTAAGAATGAAGCACGTTGTCAAATCCGCCGATCTAGGGAATCCCACGATTGAACAGCTCTATCAGATGTACCGCACTTCGCCGGTTCCGATCCTTCAGAAGCAGGCGGCGGAGATTACCATCAGGCTGAACGCCAATCCCGATGATCCCACCAATATTATGGCTTCTGCAGGGATCGGTGAAACAGCGGTGCCAATGGAAGAAAGCGGTCCAGGTCCCGCTAAGCCGCCTGGCCGGACTGCTTCACTGCTTCGCGACCGCCGCAGAAAGCGCAGCGCGACGAACAGTGAACACCCTCGATTGAACGTGGTGTTCCGATCAGCATTCAGCAGGCCTCGGCCCTCAGAGGTCGGGAGACTCAGCGAGCGCCGCTGGAAAGGCAACCGAGTCACCCGCTTCCAGTGGTGACGCCGCCTCGATTCCAAAGAGCGGTGCGATGGGTGTTGCCAAGACTACGACACATGTGCCCAAGTCCCGGCCAAATCCGGCGTCAGACTTTTCCGTTGACGACGATAGCAGTCTCCGACCTTCCGGGGGAGGAAAAGCGAAAGGGAAAGGACGCTCGGAGAAGGGCAAGGGCAAGCCCGATAAAGGCAAAGGAAAAGGGGATAAGGGCGATAAAGGATGCTTGTAGATCAGCACTATCTCCGCGCAAGGTGCGAATCTCAGCATGGCCCCTGCGGCCAAGATGACATGCGCCTTGGGAACTTCGGTGTGTGGCTCAAGGGTGTGATGAAAATTGTGAGTGTGCCCGGGGGGTTGGGGATTCGTGGTCGGTCGTTTGGGTTGTCTCCCGTGGTCGTGTGTATCGGCATTCCTCAGAAACAGGTTTAACGGTTAAGAGCCTTGCTTTTCCCAATTGTTTCGTTTGGGCTGTTTGGATTCGGGCGGGTAGATAGGCTCCTGTGAATGCTCATGGATCCCAGAATGAGAAGGTTGCCAATGTGGAGGAGGAGGCCTTTAGGAGAGGACCCTCGGACTCGCCCTTAGCATCATCGGTGGATACTCCTATACTATGTCTGGTGTTCTGCAACAGCAAACCTTCATCGCTACGCAACAGGGGGTGGTTGGGGAGACCGTGCATGAAACGCGGGCCCAGGCCCGTGCCAACTTGAAGACCGGGAGGCTTTGCAATCACCACTAGGACCTCCCATCACTTTAGGTCCTCAGCTAGCGCTTCAGGATGGCCGCAGAGCTCGTGAGGAACAGCTTGAAATGAGAACAGCTCCGCAACCTCGTCCGCATGACGGTCATCAGCAATCCCCCAACGTGAACCCAGACTTTATCAGGCCCGCCTAGCCATGCCCAGGGCCGGATGATGCCACAAACCTTGCACGCGATGGCACTCGCGATAGTAATGGGCCGATTGACGAAGGGTTGTATGGTCGTGATAGATTATCTTCGAGCGGTGGTTTGGTGAAGGGTCTTTCGAGTAGGTCTAAACCAAGCTTGCAGGGTGCTAGCGTTGGGCACCAGTCTCGTGCACAGCAGATGCCTCATGCCACGGGTGGTGATCCTGTTGATTTGTCTCGCGCGCATGGGCTCGGTGATCCCATGACTGCTCCTTTTCATCAGAATGCTGCGCTCGCGAGGGGCCCAGAACAGGAGCTGAGGGGAGAGCCAGTTGATCGCATGACGAGCGTTGGACATGAGCATGGCAGCGGTTGGTTTGAGCCTTCAGGTTTAAACTCTCGGGCGGTTGGTGTTTCCGGAGTGGTTGCGGAGTTTGCTCAACAGGCATGGCCGTGCACACATTTCTTCATAGGTGATGGGCTTTGTGCGCTTGGCATGAAACGTGGAGGAGAGCTTGGGGATTGAGTTGGGAATGGTAGTGAAAAGGCTGATGCTTGTGATGTGCGTGCCCCACCCAACCCGAGAGAGGAAACACCTCCACCTCGTGTGATTGATGAAGACAGGCTGCCAAGGGATCTCAAATACTCGCCTCAGTGGCAGCGGTGGACTGAACTCCCAGATTTGCCCGAGTTAGATCCGACAGAGGGGCCGTTGCCGTTGCAAATGCATGATTGGTTGGTGCAGCTTGGTCCTATGGTTTCTGACATGTCTAGTGGCGCCACCTACTACTGGAGAGAAGTGTTGCTGCAGGCTCGAACCTATTATGAACGTTGGCTGAGCCTGTCTCCGTTGGAACGTAGTCAGTTTCAGGTCAGTCGCAGTCCAGAGCTTTGTGAGCCGCGTTTCGTCAGAGCTGAACAACGGTTGATTGGCATGATCTTGAAAGCATTTCCTGAGTCTCTCAAACAGGAGTGCATTGCAGGGGGTTTGATGTCCAGCGTGCAGTTGATTTGGAGGGCTCTGGTCCGTTATCAGCCCGGAGGGGCTCAAGAGCGGCAGCTGTTGCTGGGATATCTTACTGGGCCTCCGAAGGCTAAGTCGGTTCAGGATGCGGTTCAGATTTTGCGACGATACTCCAGGTGGGGCATTCGCTCACAGGCCCTAGGTATAACCAGGCCGGATCCTTCGTTAATGTTGCGAGGTCTCGAGTCGTCAGTCTGGCCTGTGATTAGCCCACACCAGGAGGCAACATTCAGGCTTCAAATCCTCAAAGTCCAGTTAGGCCTTGATCACGTTCCCCGGGATGATGAAAGCCACGGGGAGCTTCATGCAGATTCTGTCATTGGTGCTTCACTGGATTCTGCAGCGCAGTTGAGGGCTTCTCGCGGAGAGTTTTCTGCTGAGGGCTCACAGTCTTCCGAGGGTCATGAGTGGATTTTGGTTGACGGGGGCGCCACTGCTCCACTTCGTCAAGGCACTCATGCGGAACTGAGTGCGAGTGTACCGGTTGAAGTTGGCCTCGCCACGGGAAAGGTGAACTTTCATTTGCATCCGAACGGTTCCCTGTTGTCACAAACTCTTATTGAGCCCATCGTTCCTTTAGGAGAGCTCATTTCAGTCTTGTCTTGTCGTTGTGTCTGGGAGGACGGGGCATGTCGCATAGTTCATCCTGCGCGCGGAGAGCTACCGGTAAGGATTCATGACTCGTGTCCGCAAGTACCTCGGGCGGTGGGCTTGGGCTTGATTTCTGAACTGGAAACACGCAAAGCTCGCAAACTCACGCGGCGCAGGCAGGTGCTTGAGGTTATGCGCGTAGTAGGCACAGGGGTGTCGGTCGCCGATGCGGTGGCCATGATGACTGCAGCATATCAGGAGGCTGAGTGTGATTTCGAGTCCTTTGAGTGGCAAGGGGCTTTGGTGGCCTTGCTTAAGGCTAAGCATGGGGTCGCGAACGATTTGCTTCCACATGTGTTGCCAGGAGTTTGTGATTCGAGTCCCGTTCGGTTGAATCGGAGACGTAGGCGTAGTTTTGAACGCGCTGGCCAGGTGTATTGTGCTGTAACGGGTGCAGCTCCCAAATCCTTGCAGCAGGGCGCCTGTGTGCTGGAAGTTGAACGTGAGTTGGGAGGTCTTCTCAACGATCAGGCTTTTGCATATCTTGCTTACTTGGCCATAAAAGGCAAGCTAGTCACTCTGATTGGGGGTCTCGGTGAATCAGCCACAATTGAGAACGGGAGCTCATGCACTGATGAGGCCCGTGTAGTGTTTCGCATGCGGCATCATGTGTTGGAGGAGCTCATGATGCTCGGTCGAGTGGTCTCTTTGGGGCAGGTGGGGGTTGAAGGCAGTGGGTGTCGGGCTTTGGATGGCGAATCCGAAGTAGAGGCGCGGCTCGCTCGGTTGTCGCAGGAAGAGGAGTCCATGAAACAGCATGTGCTTCAGGGTCACATGCAGTTCAAGCGCACGTGTAGAGAATGTTTAGCGCGGGGTCGTCAACACAGGCGTTCTAAGCACCAACATGCCTTTTGTGTTTGCGTGGATCTGGGAGGTCCTTATCAGCGGTCTTTTGATGGTGAAAGTCTCTACCGAGGATTGTCACGCAGCAGAATCCGGGGGTGAGCCGGGTTGTGAACGCCCACATGATGTACCGCCAGGGGCTGGGGTTTTTGATGACGACGTGGAGCGTGCGGCGCTCGCTCAGCATCCAGATCCGTTTGAGCTCTTGCGCGGTGCTGATGGCGAGGTTGAGCATGATGCTTTGGTCTCCGAGGGGTCCGAGGGAGGTGATGCTCATGAGCAGGCCAAACTCCATGATGAGGAGGACAAGTGGCGGGCCCTTATATATAGCAAGGAGCTCTCAAAGCCTGCGGATCTTGTGCGCATAGTGTTGGTTGAAACGTTGACTAGTAAGAGTAGCCGTGAAATCGTGCAAGTCTCGAGTCGTATGCACACTAAGCTTGCTCATGCTGGCCTCCCGGTGCATCGAGTGCATACTGACTCTAGTGTGTCTCATGGTTTGGAGGCAGTCCTGTCATGTGGTTAAGTGCCAAACAAACTTGCATTTCCTTATCGTCTGCTGAAAGCGAGCTCACGGCAGCTCTTGAAAGAGCTCTCCTGATGGATTGCTTGGTTCCACTTGTCGAGGACATGTTTGTGTGTCAGTGCCTCCGAAACCTGTACATCGACAATGTGGCCTGTTGTGTCTCCCTAACTTTGCCGTCAGGCTCTTGGAGGACCAGACACCTCCGGCTGAGGGGGAGAAGCTTGCAAGAGAAAGTAGAGGCGGAGCAGGTCAAGCTTCATCATCTCGGTGGTCAGTTCATGCTGGCGGACCTTCAGACAAAACCGCTGTCGGGACCACGTGTCCGTGATCTTCTGCATTTGATGGGCTTTCTGCTCACGGTTGATGGGAGTGAAGTGTGTGGGGGCGAAGAGCGGGTCTCCTCACGACTTAAAAGCACTTTGGACGAAGGTCCGGGGTTGGAGTCCTCGTTGTCAGGTGGAGGCTCTGCGGAGGCATATGCCCGAGCATTGGCCACTTTGGTTGCTTTGTGTCAGATCACACCGAGCGCGGGTCTACTTGCAGCAGGTCATGTGCCTCTGACAAGAATTCCGCTTGGTTGTGGAGTGAGCCGATCTGGCTCACGGTGATGTGGTGCGTGATCAGTCTAGTGGCGATGGTGAGGCGACGATGGTGCAGCATCTCAAAGAGCATGTCATGCCCATGCACCTGCAGCTTTCAAGGTTGGTCGGTTTGGAGGTTGGTCACGCTTAGGGCTCGTACTTCAACCGGCCGGTAGCAAGCTTAGGTTACTGCGGGGCATCAGGGTTCTTGCCTCACGTGTCTTGGTTTTCGGCGTCTGGGCCACCTCGGTGCAGCCTTCCGCTGGACAAGCGCTGGAGCTGGATGAAGTTTCGCTCTCGGCTCTGTTCCTCGTCTACCTCGCGTTGAGTGCTCCGCTGGTCTGGTACTTGTGCTCGTGTTTCATGGTCAACCGCAGAGGGCTTCTGTGAAACGCCGTCTCAAGTTTCAAGGCTGCGCGCTCGAAGCTGTGTGACTGCCGCGTGGAAGGAAGGAAGGTGTTTGAAGAGGGGCATGACGTAGCGCATGCCACCATCAGGACGTGAGCTGGCCGGGGCAGTAGATCCCAGGGGCTCTGAGAGGGAAGACGTTAATGTGAGCTGGCCGGGGCAGCAGATCCCAGGGGCTCTGTGTGTTTGAAGCGTAGTGGCCGACATGACTGGAGCCTAGACGTGTCTTGGGCAAGGTGGAGCCAGAGCATCTGTGTGCAGAGTCGACTTTGTGTTGCTGTGCGGAGCACAGCAAGGGGGAGTGCTTGTAGATCAGCACTATCTCCGCTCAAGGTGCGAACCTCAGCATGGCCCCTGCGGCCAAGATGACACGCACCTTGGGAACTTCGGTGTGTGTGGCTCAAGGGTGTGATGAAAATTGTGAGTGTGCCCGGGGGGTTGGGGATTCGTGGTCGGTCGTTTGGGTTGTCTCCCGTGTCTCGTCGGGTCGTGTGTATCGGCATTCCTCAGAAACAAAGGAAAAGGGAAGCAAGGAGATGGCCGATCGCAGAGAGGAAAGGGCGATCGTACACGTTGCCCAGTTGTACGTCGCAAGTAGTCGACCGAGTCATCAATGCAGCGACGCGTGGTGTCTTCGCGCAGCGGATCCGGTTGATTCTGCTTGACCCTCTTGACAAAACATTACCGTCGGTATGGTGATGCCGTGCGCTGATACGACTTCCGCTGCTTCCTCAGCATTTCCCCGCCTGTGCCGAAGATGAGAAGACCCACAGGGGTACAATGGCTAGCCATGGAATTTTCCTCGTGTGTCTCTCTACTTTTCACTGACACTCGATGCTGCCGAGCTGCCGTTCTGAGCGCATTGTTTACTGATCGTCAAAACCCGCGATGTCAAGGGTATCATCCGTTATGCCTGCGATGACAAAAGCATTTCGCTATGAGCCTGCGATGTTAAAGGTACAGGGTGAAGCATAGGTACGTTCATGACACAAGAATCGACCCACGTCTATGGTCCCGTTGCTTTAAGCTTTGCAAGTTCTGAAAAGAGGCGTGGCTCGATGTACGACCAGAGTCCGGTTGACACTTTTAAACTCCGCTCCTCCCACGCGTGAGCTCGCGTCGAGGGGGGCGTGATTTGTCACTGACTTGCGTACACGTACACCTTGTGTTCATGTTAGGATTCTTGCCAACTTTGTTTCACATCGCAGCTTGACTGCTCAAGACCGTCCTTGCGACAGGTCCAGCAAAAGGCCGCCAGTGCATAGGGTTGCCCTGGCTTTGTCTTCTAGCTGTGCAGTTAACCTAACGGCAACAACTCTGGTCGATTCCGTGCTCTTGCTTCTGCTTGTGCTTTGCATCGATCTACGATTGGCTGCCCAGCTTTGTGACCGAGAGTTAAGTGGAATCCTCCGCTTTTCACAGCAGGGGTTCTGTTCGCTGCGAGACCTTCAGGTGGACAACATTTTCCTGGCGGAGTCCTCCGACTACAGTCAGGCACACGCTGCAAGGCCTCCGTGCTCAGGGAGTGGAATTCTCAGTACTGGTGGAATGTGTTCTTAGCATTTCTTCAATTGGTCTCCGATGTATTCCAGGACTCGTTGGGAGGCTCACAAGCCGCAAAGGAAACGTGTGTCACAAGATATGTGGGAAGAGAAGTTACAGAGCTGGTTTGTTGTTTTCATGCAGGGTATGCGCTCACCACACCAGACGTTGCCAAGCGATATGTGTGCATGAATTTTTCCGTATTGAACAGCAAGCGCCCACAGGCATTTCTTCCTGGACAGATGCCTAAACATCAGGCGCAGCTGCGAGAGTTGTAGGCCGTTAATCGGAGTGGAGTGTGGGCTGTCGAGCGCATTATCTGATCGGAACTGTTCCCGGCAAGGAAGCCCATGGTGCGAAGTGAGGATCGGGCGGAGACTTGCATTCTGAAGGGCCACGTGGAAGTCACAAAGGCTTGGTGGTTGCAAGTTGTCATTAGCTCGTCACGCTTAGAAGCCTTCTCCAGGTCGAAGAAACCAAAGAGCAAGACGACAGCGACACAGGCCTCAATTGAGCAAGCCGCAAGCACTGCTCAATCCATCCGCCGTTGCAGGAAGGTGGCTGTTGCCGGTCCGCAGACTCTGGGCTGTGGCCTCGTGGACTCGTCCGTCGCGATAGCTCGTGGGTCCTAACCGTGAGACGAGGTGCAGACAGACATTGTCGTAAGGGTGTGCATCCTGACAGTGCGTGGGCTCACACTCGTCCCTGACTTACTCTGTGGCCCACCTTCAAAGTCAAAAGCTCTCAAGGCCTCATGCGTTTAAACACATGTGCGTGAGTCGAATGCCTGCATCAGGATCAGGGCCTCAAGCTTACCAACGACAGCAGAATCTATGCCGTCGCTTGCTTTTAACAGTCACCAGTCGAACCTTCTTGAAACCCATGGTGCGAGGCCTCGAGTGACACTGTTTTTCTTGCTTGCTCGCTTCCATATTCTGAGGTTGCGAAAGTCAACGGGATGCCGGACCACCTGCAGCGGAAGTCCCACGCGAAAGTGGTGTCCTCGATCAGAATGATGTCCAGCCACGTTACGGAGTTAGCTCGAGGCAACCAGAAATTTAGGCAAGTGCCCAGCCAATTTAGTTGTCACCAATCCAAGATAGTGCTGGAAGACGGATCTGGATGTGATTTCTACGCGAGTGTCGAGACACTTGGCTGCAGAAATGTGTGCATATGGCATCTGGTGGAAAGCCATTGATGGCACCCCCCCACCCCTAAGGATCCAGACAAGCGTCCCTGGAGTGGGAACTCTGCAGATCGAGGCTCGAGAGCGA
Organism: Symbiodinium sp. clade A Y106; assembly: GCA_003297005.1. NCBI lineage: Eukaryota > Dinophyceae > Suessiales > Symbiodiniaceae > Symbiodinium > Symbiodinium sp. clade A. The sequence goes on along the minus strand of BGNK01001177.1, from coordinate 99,273 downwards.
CTGCGCGAGCTCGCATCGCTGTTTCTCAGACGCTCAGTACGCACCAGGTAATGGCAGATGTGGGAACTTACACTCGACAGGACGGGCTTGTCACTTGTTTCACTGTTCCATGTTAGTCGTTTGAAGCATGCAGGGCGCTTGGTGACTGTTTGGGTTTCCCGAAGAGACGGCGGTGCACCGTTTTGCTGCATCAATCCGCCCACACCACTATCACCGGCCACGACCACGACAAAGACCACGACCACGACCAGCGCCAGCGCCAGCACCAGCGCCAGCGCCAGCACCAGCGCCAGCACCAGCACCAGCACCAGCACCAGCACCGGCACCGGCACCAGCAC